>CAKALG010001348.1:0-19871 GCA_916700815.1 Helicolenus hilgendorfi | reverse complement strand
CGCCCTAAGAATCCCCCAGCCAGCTAAAAAGGCTCCCCTGTGCTCGCTCTGCTTCCCACGGTGCCTGCCTGCAGAAAGGTTATTACTGCAGACTGCAATTAATTTTTAAGAGTGCAAATTCTCTCATTTATCTTTCCACATGCCTCGGTGATAAGGCGCTCTCCGGGTGCACCGTCACTACGTGCTCATCTGGCTGTGGGAGCCAGATAGTAGTCATTACTACTACACTGTACTGTACCCACTCCTCCTCCTCCCTCCTCCCTTATCAGGGTTAGTTCCTTCAAAGACATAAACCTTTTTGTCATTGGCCTTCGCATCGGTTGTGTGACAATGGGATCTGCTTCCCGGAGATTTCACTCTGCTTTTCCGTGTTAGACTAATACTATAATCCGCGCACTCAAGAAGTGGGCAATCCATTGGTCAATCCCTGGAGTTGCAGAAGGCAGATGGTTGTTTTCAGATGGCCATTGGGCCGCCATGACAGGGACAGCTGTTCCTGTCTCCCAGGGCTCAGCCTGGAGGGAAATCTGCTAACTGAGACACCACCAACACAGCAGCCATCATACACCAAGACATTACACACACCTGTCTGTTAGACTGAGTGATTCTATGCTGTGTCATTAGTTAAACTAAGGTGGGGTGGCTCTGTGTAACATCTTAAAGAGTCATATCTCTTAATGGTTTGTAGCATTTAGGGAGATCTATTTGTAGAAATGGAATATAATATTAATAAGTGTGTTTTCTTTAATGTATAATTTACTAAAAAATAAGAATCGTTGTGTTTTCGTTACCTTAGAATGAGTCGTTTATATCTACAAACCAAACACTGGCTCTAGATAGGGTCATCGCATTTTCACGTCTTCGAGTCGGCCAACGTAGTTCTCCTACATTACATGCTAGGCACATGGGAAAAGTTTCAGATGGTTACAATCTGCATCACTAGATGTCGCCAAATCCTACACACTGCACCTTTAAAGCAAGATGTGACGGAAGAGCATTTGTAATTTTCAGGTGGGCTTACTCTTAGTAGACCTTAAATAAACCATACACAATTTATGGATGGTGATATGATGACAATACAATCAAATACATGATGATAAACAGAGATAAAAAGCCACAGCAGCATATAACAGATATCATTCTTTAAAGAGAAGAGGGATGTGGCACACACTGAGTAAACATTAATGGTGTATCACTGCACTTTGCATAAAAAAAACCCATTAAGTTCTCTGCTTTGAAATATCAAATAGAGACACTGCTCAAAGAAAAAAAAATCTCTTTAGATATTTGCATAATGTATGGTGGATACTTTAAATAATAGTATATGTGTTTATGTTAATCTGTGCTCTCCTGTCAGGGCACTTTTATGAGTGTTATTGAACTCACAAACTCAGTCTCAGAGTGGGTACTTGAAGTACAAGGATAAACCAGTGTGTATTTGTAACACATTATATGAAACGGGATTGCACAAAGTGGTTGTTCGTGTTTTTAGTGTGTCATGAAAATTAAGAAGAAAAAACTCTGAACTCTGTTTTCCTAAAGCTCTGCCATAAAATGTTTTTTTTTTTCTATTTGGTCCTACTGCCTTTGTTGGTTTCCGAACAACATCGCAAGGTTCAGAGACACTTTTAATGCTTAACTTGGCGTGCTGACTTGACACATGCATAGCTGATGTTGCAGATTACAGACTGTGGAATATGAGGAATTAGACATTTTGACTCATTAGCAAATGCTGGAAAAGCCACCAGTCTCTTTTCTGTTGGCAAGCTGGAATGGATCTCTGTAGTTAGCAGTTTGTGAGTTTCTGTGTTCGGAAGCCAAATACGCCCGTGTTGATATTCCAGCGACGCCGTCAGCAACACCACAAAACTGCATCATTTGCATACACCACCAGTCTGTGAAGTAGCATGAATTGGGACTTAACTTATCTGCAATGTAGACGCTATGCAGCTCCATAAACCTCTGGCATGTAATTTGATAGCGGTGCTTATTACACACTAATTACAAAATTCAAATTGGGATGGGAGTATAAATAAAAATGTACATTAGCTACCAAGGAACTGTATTACAGTTGTGTTCTATGGCATTTGAGCCTGCTAGTGGCTAAACAGCCGATGGGCAACAACAAAAATTCACACCCACTACTGTCATGGTGGTACGGAGAGTAGATATCGACTACTGTTTAGTTAGTGAACGAACTCTAAAAGCAGATCAATGCTGAGCCGTGCATCACCATCGCCACATTTAAATGCCTCATGGTGGTTTGGATGTTACACAAGCTCTGCATACATCCACTGTGAATGAGCTGGAAAATGATAAAGCATGGAGCTCTCGCACACATGACTATATGGCCAAGATGTGAGGCCATCTGTCCAGTTGGCATACAGAGGTGAGGTCCAGGTAACGGTTAAATTTAGATGGGAAACCAACGAGTAAAACCCTTCTGGGAGACTATGATGAAGAAAATCAGTCTTTTAAGGAATCTGAGAAGAGTACAGACGAGAAATAGGAAAAGAGGGAGAAAAAAAAAAAGCTCAGTCCTCAAAGATGGTGAAAATTATCATCAGAAAGCCTGGGTATAATCTTTTCTGAATAGAATTCTATTACAATGTGGCACCATGTGATAAATGCCCGGGCTGTCAGAAGCTAGCAAGCACACTTAAATGAGCTCTTAAATGGGAATCAGGCAGTCTGTTAACTGTTACACAAAGTAGAGAGCCCAACAATCACACTAAATACTAGGGGCTGAAGTGTGGCTCCCACTGAGATGAAAAATTACTTTATTAGATTCATTTTCACTCTGCTAAAAGATATCTGCCAGTCTTTTGCTGTGTGTAAACAGAGGCTTTGGGTGCAGAATATTAAAGCGTGTGCATTTTCTACCTGTTTGCAACTCAATTTGTTGCAGATGTATGTGACTGCATGGGTTAGGTTGGGTCCATATCAGATCTGAATGGAAAAGAGACCAGTTGAATCTGGACATGATGTTAGCTTTTCCTAAGCGCTCCCTTTTCCACTCGCATGTGCTAGAGGTGCTGGTCACTGATGTAAGTTACATTTTCAAGCAGTGATGCACGCTGTGGTATCTTTATTTGAAACCTGCACTCGATGCTAGTTGAGCTGAGTTCAATTGTACTAGGGGTGCAACTAACTTATTATTTTCATTAACAAATTAATCTCTTAATTTTTTCTATATTAATCAGAAAAGAATGTCATCCCAGTTTAGGACTAGTCTAAGGTGATGTCTTCAAATGTCTTGTTTTGTCAGTCCAAAACCCAAAGACTTTCAGTTTGATATAATATAAAACAGAGAAAAGCAGGAAATCTCTGTATTTGAGAAGCTGAAAACAGCATTTTCTGCAATTTTGCATGAAAAATTACTGTAACAATTAATCGATTATCAAAATAGTTGGCGATTATTTTTCTGTCAATCGACTAATCGTTGCAGCTCTAAATTGTAACAAATGGTGCTCTGACATGAATGATGTTGAGTTTCATTATTTATTGTTCTGTCAATTACTTTTCAAATTAAAAGATCAATTTTTAATCTATAAAATAGGCAAATAGTGAAAAATCTCCCAATATGAATCATTCACATTAATTGTTTTGTACAAATAACATTTAACAATATGGTCTAAAACCCTAAGATATTCAGTTTACAATGATAATAAACCAAAAAAGCATAAAATACCATAATTTGAAAATCTGAAACCATTTATTGTTTGGCATTTTGATGCTTGATAAATGACTTGAATAATTAGTCAAATGTCAAATTAACGAAACAGTTGTTCTTCAAATTGTTTCAGAATAGGATATCTATTAGTAAAATATGACAGAAGATATGAGCTAGTACCCCAGTAATAGTAGCATTCAATAATCTGTTGGGGTCTCTCATCCCCACATTGACCTCCTGTATTACCCAGCATGCAGTTTTGCTGCACCACAGTCTAAAACATTGTGAGCTGGAATGGGTTTAGCATCTGCCAAATTCCCTGTAGGATTCCTCCCGCTTGTCTCAGGCATGTTGAGAACCATTATCACACAAAGGGAATTACATCTCTCCAGATTGGGGGCACAAGATGGCTGCACATGTGACTGTGCATACAGGGTATGCCTGCCACTCCAGCTCTCTTCTAAGCCGCTGCTTATCTGTCACTATGGCCCTCTACAGAGGAAATGTATGCAGAGATGGGGATGGGGACACCGAACAAAAGACATAATCTCATTCATTTGTAGGTGACTTGTGATCCACGTTGTCTGCGATGCTCTCTGATCCTTTTGAGCATTTCTCCTCTCAGGTTTTTAATAGTATATTATTTATATTATTGAGCGTGGGATAACTGAATGATGTTCTGTTTGTTGTTGGTAGTTAGTGATGAAATCAGGGATGCCCAGAAGGGACTTGAATATGAGTAGCGTGTTGTAGCATGCCAGTCCCAAATGGCTTTAGAAGGAAATGGCAATTGGGTGCTGCAGCTCCTCCCCTCTAAGTCTCTAATTAACACATGGCAATTAAACATGGCTCTTTGGGGAATAGTTAATAAGAGGCCCAAAGCTTATTATTTGTGGGTGAAGAGGCTCTAGAGATCTTTTGTTCCCCCACTTCAATCCCCCAATCAAGACCTTTGGAAATACAGTAAATAGTCATCAGAGGAGGACTATATTTGCACTTATAGATTTGTCCGTTTCTTTCCAAGATGGAGAGAAATGGATTAATGCCGTAAGTGAACTAGTAAAACATGCAATTTTTGTGTTTTCTTTATTTAAGCTAAACATTTACTCAGTCATGTCTGTTTTGATTGATTTTTAAGGCCTTAAAATACCTCCAGTATAAAGAGATGCCAACAATAGCACTAACTTTGTGGTGCCTGCCTTATAGAGGTTAAGTCATGATTTCCCCATACAGTCAACCCAAGGACACAGCTGTCAACATGTGGAGGAGCTCAAGTCTGATTCTGCCTTACAGTAAGAGCCGTTCTCATTAGTCTGGACCTGACTGATGGCATTAATATAAACCCTGTTACATTCCCTTTTCCTCCCTGTCTGCCACACAACTTCTACTGCTGAGTCAAGGACTGTTGACATGCCCCAGAGGTAATATAATAGTCTAACCACAAACCAAATCAAAAGTGCAACTTCAGTATAATGTATATTTAAAATCACGGTACATTTATGCTTTCTGCAGCATCGCAGTGTTCATGTCCAGATTGTCATTCCAACAGACGTAAAGCATTTTATTAGATATGCAGTAGCAACATGGTGTTTGTGAAGAGCAAGGGACTTTAGTAGTAGGCTAGGATGTACCATAGTAGGGCTGGGCGATATGGCCAACATCTTCTAGCCCGATATATATCATTTCATATCTCGATAACGATATATATCACAATGTAACATGTTTTCTGGTAATTCAATAACTGAATTGTCTTTATGAATTAACCACATTAACCACAAGCATATTGTTGTATACTCCTGTGTGGATTAAATACTTGACAAATAATGTGAAATTATAGAGAAAAAATAAATTAATATAGGCCTAAGCTATATCGTGATAAAAAAAGGTATAGAAAAAATAAATACAATAGACATTTTTTTTATAGTTTTGACAATATATATCCTTATATTGCCCAGCCCTACACCATTGTGAACAATAAAGCACACCCTCTTAATGATTACATCACTAAATATTATAGCACTAAATGATCAATATATGATACAGTAAATACTTACTCCCCTTTTATCAACTAAGAAGGTGTCTTGGCAGTCTCGGTTAGCCTCCAGATTGACTGCTGATATTTGATATTTTGATGGTCTTTCCAATGATTATTCTAGTTATTTTTAGGTGTAAATTAAAATGTGTTCTGAGGTACCTAGATTATTGTATAGTGCATTTATGCCATACTGAAGAAGCTTTTATTAAAGACTTAATGCAATAACAGACATGAGCTCTGTGAGGCTGGACTTAGGCACAGAGGTGATTTTAGCTAGATGCTAAGCAGGTATAATGTTTACCATGTTCTCTATCTTAGTTTAGGGTGTTAACTTGCTTACATTTGCTAATTAGCACTAAACACAAAATTTGGTTCAGTGTCAAGATTGTGATCCTCAGCGGAACACGAATGTGTGTACCAAATTTCACAGCAATCAAACCAGTAGTTGTCAAGACATTGACACCAAAAAACAACAATGTGAACCTCATGGTGGCACCAGAAGAAAAATTCGCCAAAGTTATTAGGCTTCATCCTCTGGGTGCCATGAATCTCTGTATAACATGTCATTCCAATGCATCCAATGGTTATTGAGACATTTCAGTTTGCTAGCATGTAATTGGTAATCAACGGCTAGTTGAATGAGATTTAGTCATGTTATGAGACCACCTGTCTCACTTCAGCTTAATATTTACTACAGTATATAAATGGCTTCCCATGCACGTTCCCATGTCCCTGTCTTCCTGCATATACATCACAAACAAAGCAGGTGGAGCATATCGTGCACACTTCAATAGCACAGAGCGTTTGTGTGCTTTTCCTACAATGACAAGTTGAAATGTCTGCTGTGAAAAGTGCCTATTTTATGACCCATACCTTTTGACCGAGCAACGCAAGGTTATGGAGTAGGAGACAGAACAGTGGAGAAAAAATAAATGTTTAGAAAGTATAATTAAGTGTCTGACATCGCGGTTGGGAAATGAATTATTCATATTATATTTGGTAAAAAATTTGCATCTGCTTGGAGAGCTGCATGAGAGAGAAGGGAATTGGGGAAAAAATGAATAGCCGGATAAAAGAGTAGAGGGAAAGAAAGAAAAAGAAAAGTACGAATGGGAAACAGACCAAAGAATGGTCATGTGGAGAGAGATCAAAACTAAGAAAGGGAGAGAAAGGATTTTTAAATGAAATGGCACGGAGATGCAACTCTGTATGGCTCAGTCGGCAGAGTATGCTACTTCTATCTATGCCTATCTATCTCCAAAGCCAGCATGCTCAGATGACGAAAACAGTATCGATACGTTTCACTTTCAGTTCAGTTTGCCGTTGGAAAATATTCTAAATATAGCATACACTCAAACAGAAATCAATCTTTTTAGGCGTGCCTTTCTTTTCTTTTACTTTCTTTTTTTACTGTATTGCTTTGCTCCGGTGCCGGTGCTCCCGTCTGTTTCTTGATGCTGGGGGCGTGCCGACCGTCATCTACTGTAAGTAATACACCTACTAAGGATAAGTACCTCATACAACCCCAACTTCAAAAAACACCCAAACTATCCCTTTAAAGGGACAGTGCATAGGATTTGGCGGCATCTAGGGATGTGGTTACGGATTGCAACCATGGTAACACTACTTTAGGAGCAACGGAAGTCAGACTGCGGCTGGCAATACCACGGTTTTGCACTCTGTGACTCATGTTAGCGCAGTTTCACAAGTGGGTCGGAGAACTACGGTGTACTTCAAGTAACGTAAAAACATAAAAAGGCTCTCTCTAGAGACAGTGTTTGGTTTGTCCATTATGTGGTTACTGTAATAACATTGCGGACTTCGTGAAGCGGAACTATGCAGATATGAAGGGCTCATTCTAAGCTATCGGAAACACAATGATTCTTAGATTACGCCATTACATAGTTGTGTGTATTATATTCCATTTCTGCTAAAAGATCCCCAAACATGTTACACACTGTTCCTTTAAATGGCTGTGCCATGTAAAGAACAAAAAAATTGGATTAATGCAGCATTGTGTGAATGCCTTCAATTATGCTAATACTTTTAAATATTGAAATTCAACATCAAAAGTCATCATCAACAGCCAAATGTTGCACTGTTAAAACCAAAAAAGCTGGATAAAAGTGTGTCCAACTGTTTCTTTAAAGGAATACTTCAACGTATTTGCTGCCTTGCCAAGAGTGAAGATGAGAAGATTGATATATGTCCGTTTAATATCAAGCAATAGCCAGACGACTATGAGACCGAAAACGGGGGGGAAGCACTTAGCCTGTCTCCAGTTTGTTTATTCTGTACAAAAAAAACCCCGACATGTTGTGGTTTTATGATAGTTATGTAACTATATCTTGTCTTCTAGTCTTGTCGTCATCGTGAGGTTGCCATATGTTGCTGATTGCCTGGAAAGTGGTGTTTCTGTCGCCTGACATTTAGAGGTGCTTGTAGGCAGATTTGTTTCCTTTGGACATAGCCAGACTGGCTGCTTCCCCCTGTGCTGAGCTAACAGGCTGCTCATCGATACCATATAGATAGAAAAGAGGTATTAATCTTTTACGATTTAGCGCATTTCCCAAAATGTCGAAATAAAGCAAGAAGGATAGAAAGAAAGAATCAATCCTGTGGATCTCATCAGCTGCTCCTACATTTTGAACAGCCCCCCTGCAGCCTGAACCCCCCTGGTTTTCAGAGTGCATCGAGGGAGGCTGATGGTGAAATGGTTACCTCCTTAATACTGACTATGATTTGATTCAGCCGAGTAGAGCAGGGATCTTCCTGATGGCAGTGTGATGGCGGCTGTGCAGCAATAAGATAATTCCCAATCACAGGGGGGGTGTTATCAGCCCATAGCAGCATCAGGAGAGCGCCGTCACCCCATGGTCGGTGTCTTTACATCCCTGTCAGCTCCTCCTCTCACACTCAGCAGTGATTAGCTGCTGTATGCAGTACAGTTTTACTCATCACAATATAAAAGCACATTATCTTGTGTTTGTTCACTTGACTAATGCCCTTTCATGCTGGGAGAATCAAATTGTAACATGCTGCAAAGCTGAGGATGAATGGTTGTTTTTTTATGAATGTAAAAAAAATAAATAAAAGACATTCTGAAGGAGATGATAATCCTTTGAAACAGAGCGCCATGCTGTGGCATGTCTAATGCAGGAGACATAAAGACATTAGACAAGATGCAGAATGTGGGTTACACCTGTCATCTTCACCCTGGCGTCACACGCAGATCTTCGCCGCACTACTCTGCAGCCAATCGGGCTGCAGCTGGAGATGTGTGTGATTGTTTTTCTAGAGCTTTCTGTCTCCCGGAGTAGAGGAGCAAAACTTCCTCTCTGTGCGAGGATTCTATTTCATCATCAGATCAGTAAATGCTCAATTTTATGCCAAAGGGATTGCGGGGATAAAGACTCAAACCCTTACCCCATGACAGAACTCATCCATCTCTCTACAGACGCACAGAGATCGGATATGTAAAAGCTTCTTTCCACATCTTATTCTCGCTTCTGCAAGTATTTAACTTTACACGGCATCTGCACATATAAATTGTCAAATATTTCACTTGACATTCCTAAGAGGTGAACGGATATTTTAAGTATATCAGATGAGAAATGTCTTAGTACATACAGTGTGATGGTTCAACTAATCTGCCTTATCTGCAGCATTTCCTGTTGTAGCCTGTGTGCACCTGTTTTCATATAGACACAATATACCCTTGCACTTGCAGATATGTATGTATACCGTGTTGTGTTTATGATTGTCTTTGTGCAGCTAACAATGCATTACAAATCCCTATTACAAGCTGGGGCATGCAACAGTTTATAGCTAACTGGGCACAGTCGAGGGAGCTGCATCATCTTTACGCACAGACTGACTCCAGACTGTTTTCTTTGTCTGTGAGGGACTCAGACTCGGTCAAACACAACTAAAATCCATCTAAATTTGGCAAAGAGGAGAGAAAAAAAGAAACCATTGCAGCTACAAAACTGAGCGTTGTAGAGGCTTACAAACACAGCAGGGTGCCAGTGGGTTGTTGGCACCTGATCACTCTTTCCAAAGTGGTTTTACTGTAGTTTAGCCTGCCTACATGTTTTATAACACTGGATTCTAACCCTCCTATGTGTTGCTTTCCAACTCTACTCGTGTCCCTTGATTTTCAGGAAGGCTGACAGCTTTTCTGCTTTCACAAAAAATCAATCTGACTTGCATGAGACAGCTGTCCTTATTTACTGTGCTATATTTCCAAAAAATTGGCCTTTTGATGATCTCCTGCAAGATTAGTGGCGACTAGAGTAGTAGAGTGGGATAACAAAGAGGGAGACATCTAAGGTCAGCCACGTCGCTGAGTGGTAAGGCTGTCGGCAGTGTAGAAATGGTGATCAAAGAGCACCTCCGGCGTCGCCCTATGAATGGTTAATTTCTTTCTTTTTTTCTTCTTTTTTTCTTTCTTTCACTGAGGGTCAAGGATTCTACCTGTTATTATTCCCGAGGTGCTCTCAGCGTGCTTTGATCTGCATCTCCGCTTCTTATAGTGTAGCATCAATGAAAGGCCATCTAACGCATTTTAATACTTTTATTTTGAACAAGCAACATAAAGACTGGAGGGTGCAGACACACACAGTCTTCACTGTAAAACATACAGTAAATGCATTCAGTGTTTTTGTGTACGTGGTGTTTGACGAGCCACAGGGCTTTGTTTGTATGTTTGTTTGTTTCTAATTGCAGTACATGTACAGTAAGACCTGGTATTAACATGCGTCCTCAGTGATCGGATCACAAGTGGACAGCTCTAAATATAGGTGTGAACGCACTCAAGATGCATTGTGGACGCATTAAGATCCGATCTTTCAGACCACATTCAGAGGTGGTCTGGACCGCATAACGGCCATATTCTTTTATCAATGTGTACGCAAATATGTCCTGGGCCACATTAAGGGCCGCCTACTCAACTGATGTCCTGCTGGGATCCGAGGGTCTATTGGGTCATGTGTTTACTACGTGTTTATTTGCCTATAGATCGGGAAAGTGAGATCGGATCACAAGTGGTCACTGGAGATGAATGTCGAGACGCATTCTAATGCCAGGTGTAAACAGACCTATTTAGAGCTGTCCACTTGTGATCCGATCACTTAGGACACATGTTAATGCCAGGTCTGAACAGGGCCTAAGACACACCTAAAGTACATATTGGTCATTTCCTACATTTGTATGCTTTGTATGTAAATAATAATACAAACATATTTCTATTTTTCTTAGTATTATTTAGTTGTGATGTATGATGTTAAACCTCATGATGACATGCATACACACACGTACATAAGTACCGGCATTCACTCACGGACACACACCATCAGTGTCTGTAGCACATTGTCCTAATGTCACTTATTTTTTTTCCCTTGTTTTCCTGACAGTGTTTTTGTCTCTCCTGTCACTGATTTAAATGCGTTATTTGGATTTGTAATCACATCATACCTTTCCTTCTCTCTCCCACTTTCTACTTTGCACTGTATCCTCCAGATACACACTAAATTAAGACACTATAGTATCCTGCATCCAGTTATGTGATGTATTTATTATTAGGTACTATATGTGGATGCAAAATATTTAAATGAATATTAATATAGTGTTGAAAATGACAACTCCAACTCGATATTGAAATGATACATTTACGTTACTCTGAGAATATTTCAGAGGCAATCCAGATCCAGATTAGCCACAATGGTGAATGCTTTACAAACTCCAGCGAATTGCCAGCATGACTAATGATCACACCTCTCTAAATTCTCTAATATCTGTAGAGAAGCGATACCATAGTTAAAATAATATTTAATATGGAGTTAGTTCATTATGTCAGATTGCTTTCTTACAGTCTGTAAGAAGCATGACCAAAGACTGGAAAAGTGTTATCTTGTTGGGTGTAACCTGTAAGAGCCCGGATGGCCTGTATGTATCTGTCTCCATTTCCTTGTGTGTGTGTGTGACCTCGGTGCCAGCTGTTCCCGGTGGCTGTGTATCTGTGCTACGGCACTATGGCCTTTGAGTAACCTGATTGTTGTATGTCTCTCTGTGTCCCTGCAGTACAAACAGGTGGAGCAGTACATGTCCTTCCACAAGCTGCCAGCAGATATGAGGCAGAGAATCCACGACTACTACGAGCACCGTTACCAGGGCAAGATGTTCGACGAGGAGAGCATCCTGGGGGAGCTGAACGAGCCGCTCCGAGAGGTGGGATGAGTGTTTCCTGTCGGGGGATCTTCTGAACAAACATGCAATGCATTCAAAAGCTTGTGTACTGCTTAACATTCCCCCTCGGTTCAGTTCAGTTTTTTTTTTCTTGAGGCCAAATCCAAACAAGAGTAAAACTGAGAGAAGCTCAGAAAAACAAAAACAAATGTTTGCACAGCTGACATTCTTGCTTTTGTTCCACTAATATCCCTCTTGTCTGAAATTGTGACAGGCCAATGCCATTTGTAAAGCGCCAGCTCTTTTCTGCCGTTCTTGCTAACTGCTTTTTCTGTGTGCTCATGCAGGAAATCATCAACTTTAACTGTCGAAAGCTGGTGGCGTCCATGCCTCTGTTTGCCAACGCCGACCCCAACTTTGTCACCTCCATGCTCACCAAGCTGAGGTTTCAGGTGTTCCAACCTGGGGATTATATCATCAGGGAGGGCACCATCGGCAAGGCAATGTACTTCATACAGCATGGGGTTACCAGCGTACTAACCAAAGGCAATAAAGAGACCAAGCTGTCAGATGGCTCCTACTTCGGAGGTAAGTCGAGCTGGCGCTGCACCAGAATCACAAAGGTCACATACACACACATCTTCCTGTGGAGCTTAAATCTGCTCTGTTTTAATATTAATAATGCTGTCCACCGGTACCTTAAGAGGTTGGCTTGGGTTTGAATTATTATTTGTGAGGCATTTGGATGGTGCTATTCTGGCTCTGTGGTATGTTGTGCACTGCTTGTCACCTCACTTAAAATTCTGCTTCATGGTTTATGCAGGACTTTTCCCTTAATTCACATCATGAGCTGTCTCTTAAATGTAGGGCAAATCCAAATTAAGAAAGCCATACTTGCTGTAGCGCAAATTAAGAAATATGCATTCAAAGGTCAAAGGGGTGAGCAAGCTGTGAAATTACATACTATATGGATGCAAAAGACTTGTGCAATAGCCCAGAGTTGTTATGTACTTAACTCGTGTTATGTTCTTAATCGGGGTCAGATAATGCGTAGCCCTCTCATGGTCCCACAGAGTCTATGACACATGTAGGAGACAATGCTGCCATACTGCCCTCACCAAATACCAATTAATTTGCCCAGTGACAGCGTATCATTTAGACTACACTGTTAAGTAATGAGAAATGGTGGCAAAGCGTTTAACAGCACATGACCCGCCTGTGGAAGTTTAATTACGCCTTGCCTGCTCAAGTCCATCTCCATGCCCTCTCTCCGGGGGAGTTCCAGAGAAATAATGAAAGGATGGCAGGCAATCTATCTCTACACATGCCAAAACTAATCAACATTTCAGACAACATGGCCCCAGCCCGCTCCAGGGGCCGTGTTGTCTCAAATGTTGTCCAAAATGTTCCCTCCTTCGGTCCCTCCTCGGCAAGGCAGAATTCAGATTCAAAGAGAGCTCGTAGACGTGTTTCTAGCACAAGAGTCGTGGTAGTGGCACAGTTTGTGCGACAGCTTGGACACTTTGCCGCTCAAAGATGCTGAACTGAGTGTACTCTAGACGCATTAGAGTGAATGCATCTACATTTGACTTTTTTTTTTCCTTGAGTAAACATGGGTAGTGTAACCCACAAAAGTGCAAATGCACTGGTTTTGGGACAGAAACTGGCTTGCTCGCCTTAATCTTAAGCCTTGGATCAGTAATTATTTTCCCCTCTTGCGCATTATAGGCACAAGGCTTTTGACTCCATTATCCTGTGACTATTCCTGGCAGTGCCACTCCTCTGGGGGGGTTGGGTTGGGGGGGCAGTGAGGTAAGCCCAGAGCCACTGGGAGTTTGTTACCAAACACGAGTTAGTCATTCATGAAATTAATTGGTACAGGATCAGCACAGGGAGTATGTGGCACATGTGGATCTCAGTGTGGCTGTCAGTATCAACAAGCAGGAATTCAAAAGCAATAAATATTTTTTTTTACGTTGTGTGCAGAACACAAAGACCTGCTCCACGTGGACTGCTAGCTTTTGACTCTCTATCGTGCATGTGGATGTGTGAGCGTGTGAATGTACGGCAGCAGTCGTCGAGGAGCTTTCATTTTTTTGTCCAACACACTCAGCGTCAGCAGGCTCCAGTTTATAGTACAGCAAATGGCATGCGTATACGCTCATCAACATCTCATCAAACCACCGTAACTCTTTCATTCATAGACGACCTGAATTATTTACTCAATTATATACTCAGCAGTCTGCTCCAGTTTGTTAGCTGTTGGATTAGCTCGAGCCAGAGAGCCTAAAGTCTAAAGTGGACACGACATGTCCTGGATGGGAGCGTCGGCTGGGCACACAGCGATCCAGTGGAGAGGGGAAATGTAATGTGACTGCAGTACTAACGCCAAGGGACACATGGATCGCTGCCAACCCCGCTCTCTGGACGCTGCCCTGGGCTCAGAATGAAAACATGCACCACCCCCCCTCGCCTCCACTTCCCTCTTTCTCTCCTTATAGTCCAGTATTGAAACACTTATCTGAACAGCATCTCTGCTGCCTTCTCAGTGCCCAGACAGAGCAGGTTATTGTGTTGTTATAGTTCATCCTTTGTTGCCTGCAGAAAGTGATGTGTTGCCAGTGCAGACTGCACCTCTCCTTTGGTTGGAGCAGAGCTCAGTGACCTTGTGGTGGCCCTACATGCCAGTCAGAGGTGCTTATCAAAAGCTGCCTTTGATTGCACCTCTAAGATGGCTCACTTTGCCTCTGAGTGAGTGTGCTTGTAGCAGCTTTGTGAGTGGGGGTAAAAGAGGAAAGTGAAACAGAGTCAGAGAGTGGGAGTAAAAAGTGAAGTAAGTTGACTGCACAGTTTGCAATCTCCTGTGACATCTCAATCTCTGACCGGTTTTCTGTGAATGGTGCTCTCTTCATTCGTAGTCTTGTGAAGACCTGGGTCAGGGAAATAACACTCCTCCTCACATCTCCCCTGTCTTTCACTATGTTGTTTTTTTTTTTACCTTATTTTCCCCTCTCAAGAGCTCAGACTGGCTGTGCTATAGAGCTGCCAAATGACAGAGTGAGTCAGTGAGAGAGCCTGGCAGCAGCAAAGGCCCAGGTAATCCTCCCGGTCCTTAACCCAGTTAACACCCCTGCACCTCTTATTCTGGAGCAGCATCAGCTGAAGATCGAGGCACTGCAGCAGTTGACTGAGTGACAGAATGGGGGATATGATGACATATAGAGTAGCCTTATATAACATGACAGGTTGGATAAAATAAGATGATACAATGCCGTGTTTTGATACAATGTATGATTTGATACGACACAATAGGTTGTGAGTAATTGTTGGGCTGCATCATCCAAACACTAAGGACGCCATGTGGTCGACCAGATAGGGAGTATGATGGGATGCCATATAATACACAAAAACATTATACAAATTCATACAAGTGTGTATGGTGTTTATTGTTTATTTGGATGCCCATTTGTTGTTGGGTAACAGCCTGGGGTGTTACTGGATAGGACAAAGATGTGGATATTTATCAAAATTGATCATTTACTGGTCAAAGCAATACTTACAGTAGCAACTACATTACCATTTTCCATCATGAATATGAGTTGCCATCAGTTCAGCTCAGTTCAGTTTAGATTATTCACAACACAGTTAAGGTGCAAGTTCAATCATAAAACATAATGGAGATATGTGAAATGGGACACCCCGATAAGCAATCTGAAGCTTGAAAATAGGGGCCCAGACACTAAGTGGATAATAAACATATTTTAGATACTAACATGTTGTCTAGATTTGAAAAAGTGCTTGTATTATACAGTAGTTACAACTTTCAAAACACCTAAAACTAACCAAAGACCCTAAAAACCAACTAACCTAACCATGACTACTAAGTGGTCCCAGAACATTTATTCCATCAGTATAAATATCGATTAAATAAGTAAGATACAATAACTAGAGACATATAGCAAGTGGAAATAGCAGTACAATTTAAATGGATTTCAGAGTAGAGTAACTAGTTTAGAAGTCCCCTGCCGTTTAGGGTATTCAAGCATATTTTTGTAGCAACTGCTGCGTTAAGCTCTTTTTAAAAACAGACACAGATACTGTAGAGATATTTTTACAGCGTCATCAATTTCATTCCATACCTGTGGACCTCTGCAAACCACACTAAAGCTCGGACATTGAAGTTTCTTTTTACCCTTTATAAGATGCTTTTTCCTAGTCTTATATGTATGCGAGGGAGAATAAGTCGTAATAAGGTCAGATAGTTGTTGAGCATATACATTATACAGACAAAGATATTACATTCGGTAAGTTTCAGAAGAATGTAGCGGTGGAAAAGAGGGTCAGTGGGAGCATTTACCTTGGACCATGATAGTGACTTTCTTCTGTAAAATCTGTAATTTCATAATTTCAAATAATTGCCTTGAAGATATTTTCTGAAAGTACCACCCTTTGGTTGGCTAATTTTTCCCTATGGAGATAAAATAATTGTTGAAACTATTATCAAGATCAGTATCGTCAAAATCATTTCTGGCATTGTATTTAATTTGGGTGTGATATTTTTGATTGTTTATATTTTTTGAAAGTACAGTATGCCCATGTGATTTTAGGTGTATTAAACCAAAAATGTGTTGATTTGTGGATTTTCAGCCATACACAAACATCTTCTAGTCCTTGAGTGCTGTTTTATTGTAGCTTTTGTCCCTCACCAACATAACCAGCCTCAGTTCAGGAGGTGACAAAGAGACAATGAGATGAAACGGGACCTCGTTATCAGCCCCGGTGCAGAAAAACACCAGATTTCCCCAAACTGTCTGTGCATGCTAGCCAAACGTAAGGTGTTGCGCAGCTATGCTAATGCTGTGAGGAGTGAGCATGGCATGTCACGGGGAATCAGGCCGCCCACTGCAGATGTTTCAGAGGTTAGAGAGGGTCTTCTCCGTGGGCTGGGGGGCAGCGTCGGGGAGGGAGATGGGAGCTGACAGCAGGACTCAGAGTCCAGGTGAGCTTTGCCAGACCAGGCTTTAGGACACAGATACTTTATCACAGGACCAGTCCTGCTCATGCTCATTAATTCACATCCATGCACACTTATAAGCAGAGAGGAAGGCAGGTACACCCATAGAATCACATGCAGATACATGCACACTGAGACTTATTTAAAAGCACATTCAAAGGCCAGAATTTTCATTCAGTCAGGTTTATGCACAGTTAGTTTGTAGGTGCAGACATGCATGTATGGCGTATGGCGATTTTCATAAAATACATTGCGTAACCCTGGCCATTAGGGTAGTTTGTTTTCAATATCTTTATAACGCTTAAATTCTTTCTACATACATTATACTCAGTGTGGCCAGCTGTGGCTGGAAACAAAGTTATCATTTGCTATTTTTCAGCGATAACTTGAGCAGAATTTACTGTTTATTAGGGCTATGCATCTGCCGATACGATACGTATAATGATACAGGGGTTCTGATTCAGTATATTGCGGTACTATAAGCAAGGAGATATATTGCGATTTTTTAAAATCTAATTTTAGGAAAACTGTCATAGTATAAAGAACACCACCATATGCATAAAATCTGAGGAAAAATGTTTAAATTTTTTTTTTATGCAATCAGAACAGTGGGATCTGCATTTGCATCTATCACAGTCCCTGTTACAGCCAACATCACAGCACTGCTTTTTGTGCAATCTGAGCCACTGTCTGCCAAGAATCTTAGCTTGTAAACTAATATTAAAAATGTGATAGAGCTTTTGAGAATCAATACAGTATTCATGTATTCAGTTTTCACAGATATTCATATGTATCGATATTTTCGTACACCCCTACTGTTTATACCTACATTTTAACTTGGCAAGTTTCTTCCAGTTACCAATGAACACCTTGATAAGTTTAACCCTTTACTCTGATGCTCTGTCTTTCTAAGAGAAGTATCTCTTGGGCATTAATGATTTTCAGAGCTTAACATTTCATTGATGTTTGTATCAGTGCTACACCAGATATTTACCTCATAATGAGTTGTTTTTTTTATTGACTGTATTTTACTCAGCTTTTTGCTCCCAGTGCGGATGTAGCCAAGCGAAAGTCAATAAAAAGTCATATAGAGAACATAGTTTTTGACCCTCTATTTATCTGTATAGCATGTAGACATGTCGTTACACTGTGAGCATACGGTATTCATAATATAAAGACAGTAATGCACACATTTGAACTGTTCATTTTTTCTTCTTTTCTTGCTTTTTCTCTCTCTCTCTCACACACACACACACTCACGCTCACTGACATCTTGCATGGCATGCAGTCTGCTCTCTACTTTAAGAGCTGGTGGCACTCGGGGGAAGCATCTTTCAAGTAAGAGCCCAGGACACGTGGGCTGCACCATTCAACAAAAGAGCAGCAGTGTGTTTCCTCACTAAGGTCACAGCACATGATGTCGTAGTCCTCCTTTCCCCGAGCAGCATCCAATTTTAATTGGTGTCATTCAATTTTGATGAATGCATTGTCTCTTATGTGTGAAAAAGAAACACATGGCTATGGCGAGGTTACGTCCTCTAGTGCACAGATGTACTTTTTCTCCTGGAAAGTGAGGCATCTTTGTGTCTGTAGCGCTTTTTGGGAACAATCACAGCTGAACCAGATAAACTACTCAAAGCAGAGCAGGACAGCAGGGAGACAATAAGATTCATCAAGTAGACCTTAAAACGTTTATTATCAGAGTTGCATCTTTGTTTTTACTTTTTTTTTTACTCATTTTTTTCCTAAATGCTGTTTTTAGAATAAAACAATAGTGGGTACGATGACATTTAATTCACAACCAATCATTCATCTTGTGCGATATTATAGCTTTGCTAATTTGAGCTGACAAAAGCCCACAATTTTAGGCTGATTATGAATCATCTCATTGTTGGTGAGGACCACACAGAAAATGGGTAATTGTAGAAGCGGCAGTCAGTCTGAGGAGAAACAAACGCCCCCTTACAGAATACAGGCAGAGCTACACCAACTAAGCCTGTCCTGTGATTTCATGCAGGATTTGGGGAGCATTGCGATGAGTCACAGCAGATGTGAGTAAGCAGTGGGAGTAGAGCATTCATAAATAAATTGAATGTAACTCACGAACCAGCCATAAAAGTGTTGAACAGTGCAGTGTGGTTGGCTGAATTGAGGAGTGATGACAGCACCACTGTCATGAAAAATGTTATGAATAATAATTAATAACTCAATTAATTAATGAGCTAAGTTTTAATAATTCATTAAATTATTTGACAATTTAATTGGTTCATTTATATATTTTACACAATTTATACATAATCATAATTACTTGTTTATTTATTTAATATTAAACATTTTGCATTGTTACATTTACATATTACTATAAGTAGAAAATAAATATGATCTATTTCATAAAAAATAGTAAATGTGTTTTTGGAGAGAAATAGAAAACTGAGAGAAATCAAAACCCAACATTATTATTACAATTATTATTATATTATTATTTCTACAAAAATATGTTTTGCTTAAATGTTAGCTACAATTTGATAAGTAAGTTGTGATTTGTTTCAGTTTTTCTTTTTTTTTCCAAATATATAATACTAAAATAATACTTACCATTTTGTGTGAAGCATCATCATCATCATCATCATCATCATCATATATATTTTCTACAACTACAGTAAATCCACTTTTAGCAAAAACAGCCATCACTCATTTTGACGTCACATTTAACTTGGCTCCTAATTTTCTGATATTCAGGACAGTATTGAGCTTGAGGGCAGTCGCCAGCATTTAGCCCCTCAGCACTCAGAGATATCCTCTAATCTCTTATTGTCGAGCTCGGAACGGGTTGCACCAGACCCGGACCTTGCCATGGATTTTTTTTTAACCCGCACTTGTAGTTCAGATGGCGCCGCTAAGTGTCTGGGCTTCGCTTGCTCTCTGCAAAGACAGTTAGACGAGGCCAGAGGGCTCACTGCAGC
>CAKALG010001347.1:0-13598 GCA_916700815.1 Helicolenus hilgendorfi | reverse complement strand
CGTTCTTGAGAACCGCTCATCCAAACAACTCCACACAGCGTTTTTGGGTCCTGAGCAAAACACCTGCCAACGTCAATCAGAAACTGAAAGGACAGACACACTGTAAAATATGATAGCCCCATTAAGGTATGTGAACTTATTTCTTCTCTTTAGCTCCACTGGTCATTACGTGAAGTTTATATGTTTTTTCAACACACATGCACGAGCACCGCCGCATCGTAACTACTTCACAGACATAAAGCGGAGAGAGGACCTCAACTCAACAACGCTACCTCATGACAAGAAACCGCGGCAGTGCTACTGCAGGGCTGAGTTTTCTCTTCCATTCTCCAGTAATCTTGCTGTGGCGACGCGCTTTGAGTTCAGGCTGGTACACGCCAAGGGTAGAGTACGAGCAGGGAGGCATCTGATTGGTTCTTTCCAAGCGGACCTCGAGGCAGTGATTGGTAGACGTTTTTACAGGATTACAGCAGCTACAGATGACGGCTCTTTTACGGTCCTTTTCCAGAGCTCATCAGTAATGGATTGCTGTCGGGGGGTAAAGACCATTTCAACCAATATAACAAACAGTGTCTACTGGAGAACATCGTCAACCCTGCCTTTAACTCATAATTGCAAGTTCTAAGTTTAAAAAAAAAAAAAAGTCGACTGCAACTTGTCGGCCAAGTCAAAGGCGAAGTGAGGCGAAGCAACAGTCGACCTTCATCGCCGCTAGTTCTCTGATGTCAGCTTGGTGCGTCAGGGCCTTAATCCGTAACTCAAGTCTCAATATATAGAGGGATATTTTTTAAACTTTTCCTCTCAGTGCAGACATTTCTCAATCATATTACATCAATGCTGAGGGGAGATTGTCTCTGCACAACGCCAGCACATTCGTCGTGCAGAGCGATGAAGGGAATTCTTATTAAAACTTAAACATCAACGTTTTGTCCTCCAGGATTTGAGTTTTTCATTTAACGGAAAAAAAACAACTGAAGAACCATCTATCAGCTCGAGCTACAAACCAAACACCTGCTTCCAACTGTAGGACTATTCTTAGACATTTTAATATTAAGACTTGTTTCTCCCTTTTTTCTTCTGTAGGCCATCTGTAGCCCATCTGTTTCAAAGCCACTTTCTCTGCCTGGAGGTTTGTCTCATTAACAGAAGCTATCTAAAGCATTAAAGACTAGTATTGAAAACTATAAAACACCCTGGAAAACTGTGTTTTGACCCAGTGGTTTGCACCCTGCAGCCTCCCCCTCGGTGATAAAAGATAATCTGAAAGGCAGTGAGATGAAAGAAAATACATAAATCTAAGACACACAATTAATTATGTATTTTTAGACCTTGAAGATATTCAAATTAAACAAATCTGAGAAGAAGAAATACCTTCTCTCGTTGACCAGCTCGCTGACCGAAACTTCTCACCAGAAAAGGCTGTGAACCCCGGCTCTAAACCGCAGCAACTCTCCTCTCCGACACCAAACTTGCTGCAAAGTTTCACCACTAAAATGCTCCAGCAGCCCTCCACTTCACTGCTCATTCAATTTCCTGCTCTTTGCATTGCTTACATTTTACATTTTTTGGCATCGGGTGCAGAATAAGCCTCATTTCCTGGATCACTTCTGTTTCAATCAACCAACTGTAAAACAAGAGCAGCTCTGCTACCCCGGCAACAGAAAAAAAGTAAAACTAAACTCATCTGACCTTAAAGGCAACATGGCAGAAAGTGAGGAGAGAGGAAGAAGGTGGGTTTCCTTAATGAGAGTAATTAGTGCGAGCAGAGGAGGACAATGTAAGACAGGATGTGATTCAGTGAGGTTATTCTTAACGTGATGAGTTTTCAGCCCACAGCGACGCACGCTCTGAAAGAAGGTGAGAAGGTCATCCTGCCACCATTGTGAACGTTAATGTGTCCCATTCATGCATGCGTTGTTGTGCGAGTGCGTATTGTATCTTTGATTTCCCGTAAATTAAGTTCCCTGTTAAGGACAAAGAAAGTCTTGAACCAAAAAAAAAAAACAGAAAAACAAATTCCTGAATTAAGCCGACAATGGAGAAGCAGACCGTCCCTCCAGTTAAACGGAGGTACAATTTGAACACAAACGCAGCAGCTGAATGCTCAAATAGATAAATTGGATCATTTAAACGCACAAACAGCCTCTCTATTTACTGACAAAATGCTGCATTGTGTCCCTGAAACAGTGAGAGGTACAGAGCAGTAGGGGAGCTTTTCTCTAACTTCGTGCCTCGTCAATGAGTCTCTAAGAGCACATTATGGACGTTGAAATGTGCACACACAAACATCACTGTGAGCACACAAACACACACTTGTTTCTCGAAAATAAATAGGAATAGCATGCCATGCACTGTTAAAAAGAAAGAGCAGTTTTCAACACAATTCATACAGTCTCTCCGTATCAACATGCAGCACAGTAAGAAAGCACCAAAGCTTCCAAAAAATAACATGTCTCTACATCATTCTACCAAAACAGCGTCAGTTTTTAAACACACAAAAATACTACAACTTCTTCCGATACCGATACCAGTATCAGAAATGGCTCCCATACAGCCTAAAATGCTGGATCGGGTATCGGTGGGTACGAGGGTCTTTGCACCGATCCGATGTCACGCTATCATCGGCTCATTTACGCGACACAAGAACAACAATAACACGTTTTACTCGCTACACGATTCGTACATCCTGCCAGATCGGTACTGCTCGTGTGCAAATCTCTACAGAGATGAGAGAGAAACAAACAACATACACTCCTTTATTACTGTTTGCATACTGTTTTTTTTTTTGCAAATTGATTGTATTATTTAATTGTTGTTGTTGGTCAGCACTTGTAGCTACATGAAGGATGTGACGGAAGGTCTTTGTGGAGTTTTACCCAAAGTTGAACATTTTAAATTTTTCTCTGATGACCAGAAGAAAAAAAAAAACACCATACGCGCAGCGTTTAGCACAGACTAGACACTCAGCATCTCGTCACGCTGCTGCCGTTTGTAGCAGAGTGTAAAAATGTGGTGCTCCCATTGCAAGTTTAAGGGATCCACAGGTTGTGGCTGTTGGCTTGTCAACATTGCGGTTATTGTGACAGCCTTAAATGCAACCTGCAGCTAACAGCCAACGTTAACTAGCTGACACTGTAGCGTTATCAGGGAACATTTTTATCATCGCCGGACGACATCAGTCACGAGCCCTGATCTCCAGTGCCTACCTGACGAACGAATAACGCTACCATCACAATTTCAGAATTTTGGTACCCAAGTATCGGTTCTCGTAACATCCTTAATCCCCTATAGACCAAAAATATAATCAGCTAATTACTGTATATTTATTTAACCTTTGTTCCATTAAAAAAACTTCCGGTTTTGGTGGTTTGACGGTTCACGCAACATAATCGCAGCTACATGATTCATTAAAAACCTCCATGTTCATATAAAAGCAGTTGTATAATAATATAACTTTCTTCCTACAGCCTTCCATCACAATCCAACACTGGTGAAAAAACACTGACGGCAGATTGGCAGTAATGGCAGGAAACCTGCAGGGAGCCAGCGTGACACTGTAGAGTCAGTCTGAGAGGAGGAGGAAGAGGAGGAGGAGGAGGAGGAGAGGGAGACAAAAATAGGTAGAGAGGCAGGGGGTGAAATCAAATGAGAAAATAAGGGAGGAAACTGTGTGTGACTGTGTGTGTTACAATAAAGTGATAAACTACAGACGAGACAAGTGACCTTGTGATGATAAGCACAACCTTGACAACACAGAAGGTTTACAAATCAAGTCGCCCTCAACACCACACCTTAACACCACACCAGTCCCTCTGAAGCAGCTCAACATCCAGCAGCTGATGACGATGTGGTCATCAAATGAAAACATCACCACAGACTCTCTGCATGTTCAGGAGACGTTCAACGTTTAAAGAGCTCATCTGCGATATCTTTTCAGGGCGACATCTTTGCTGTGGTGTTTTCAAAACACAATTTCATCACCTGGCAATCGTACTTTGCAGGCGTTGCTGTACTGGGAAACATTTTTACTTTAGATTTCTGTTTTTGAAAAAAAAAAAAACCCTCATAAAATCCACAATTGAAGAGTTGTAAAACAGATTTTTATATGAAAAGGGCACAAAAGGCTCAATTAGTCATAACTATTAAAAAAAGATTATACATGCTCAACATGACCAAAGTAACATTTAGGTGAAGGTTACTAAACAAGGACTTGAGGAAATGTTATTGAGGGAAGGTGTTGAGAAAAAGAAAACAGGAAGTGAGCTCCTGATAACCATTCAGTCTGTCTACTACTCTATTTTATATATTTTATAAAGTCCCTGTTTTTATAGTATTTTTTTCAAAGTAATTTTCTTCTATACAGATTTTATTTGAATTCAGATGTATTGTACATATTTTATAGTAATTATTGTAGTTTTATTGCAATTTTCTTCTATAGTTTTAATTTTAATTCAGATATATTGCACATTTGTATAGTATTTATTCATATTTTTATTGTAATTTTCTTCTATAGAGCTTTTATTTAATTCAGATATATTGTACATCATTTTATAGTATTTTCACATTTTATTGTAATATTTTTATATTATTTGTTCATATTTTTATTGTAATATTTTTATAGCATTTGTTCATATTTTTACTGTAATTTTCTTCTATTCTATGTTTAGTTTTTTTTATTTTGTTCTTACATTTCATAGAATTATCTCTTACTAGATTTTGCACAAATACAACAAAGCAAATTACTTGTACGTGAAACCTTTCTTGGTAATATATGGATTTTGTTTCTGATTCAGTTTTATAATGCAGGGCAGAGAAGGTGCACATATGAATCTTATCTATAATCTTTCTGTTTTTGTTTTTTTGTTCTGAAGCAAAGTAAAGGTTATTTTTCTTTAATTTGAAACCTCAGTGAAGTTTTCTTCAACAATAGAAGGAAGGTGGAAGTTACAACAGACAGTCAGATCTTTTTATTTGAATGCATTATGCATCGAACGCCATCCATTTCGCAGGTGAACTTTGCACATGGTGATTATGTGTGTGTCATTTATTTGCGCTGACGCAGCCAGCATAAACACCTCTACCTGTCTGCAGGCTTTTATCTCCTGCTGGCTGATTTGAATTCAAGTGTTACTGCGTGCGATGGATCCACTGATTGTAAATACTGTACTGTATATGAGATAGGAGCGAGAGCAAAGAGGGAGCTTGTGTTTTTGTGTGACACAGATATAGAAGTGTCAGAGCATATGTGTGTGTGAGAGCAGACAGATCTAACAGCATGTGTGTACACAAGAGACAGCCAACAGTGTGTGTGTGTGTGTGTGTGTGTGTGTGTGTGTGTACAGCCCTCAGTGTGAGTTTTATCACATTTCAACTTTCTCTTTTGCCATCAGTGCAGCTCCGAACAACTCAATATGCCCGTCTCTGCTCGCAATCATCAAATGAGAGCTTCACGTTTGCACTTGCAGGTCTTAGAGCGGAGATCAGCTCCGAGGAATTATTCACAAAATGGTTGTAACCTCATAACAGTTCGTACGATACATACTTGCCAACCCTCGTGATTTTCCCAGGAGACTCCCGTTTTTCATCGCCCTCTCCTGGTTTCCTCCTAGAGTCACAATTCTCCCGTATTTCTCCCGCTTTATGGCAAATTTTCCTACGCATGTCCAGCAACACGTCTTCACATGAAACAACTTGGTTAGGTTCAGGAAAAGATGGTGGTTTGGGTTAAAGTAACTCCAGAAGTGGCGTTGCTTAAGCACAGGTGTTTGGTTCCTTGTACTCATTCACTGTCTAACCTGACTAAGAACAATTCAAACTGTCACACTGTCAAAGCTTTCTGGGTGGAGCTTACATTATGAACTATTGATGCAATAATTACTGTAATTAGTTTGTAAAACAATAATAGATGATGCTTGGTTTATAATTATGTTGTGATTACAATATGTACATGATACACCCAAACATACCGAGCGTCTGGAAACATGACCCGTGCCTGCAGGATAATCATTCTGCAAACACAGCTGATCAAACCAGCAGAAGCTAATAACTACAAGTTGGGTGGCCATGAATAAGCTATTAAACAATAATATAAAGATCAAGAACAAATCTGTATGAAAGAACTTTTTCATCCTCGGGTTCAGGACAGTATAGGATATCGGTATTTGTTTTACATTATTATTGATTAACACGACTAATAGTCTACAGCCATGCAGGCGTCTCTGTGAGGCATTTAGCTCAAAGCACCCCTTTGCCTAACGCAGAGGTCTGCAACCTGCCGCTCCGGAGCCACATGGTGCTCTTTAACCCCTCTCCAGTGGCTCCCTGTGGATTTTTAAAAATGGAAATGAATAACTGTTCTTTGTTTACATTTTCATTTGTATTCATCATTGTTGTAGGTCTAATGTACGACGCAGTACAGGGCCACATTGAGGAACAAATAAATAAATCTGAGATTTCGAGAATAAAGTCATAGGTTTACGAGAAAAAAAAGTCGTAATATGAGAATAAAGTCAGAAGTTTACAAAGTTTAAGTTTTATATATATTATAATATTATAAAGTAGTAATTTTATGTGTTATTTTCTTTTTTCTCATAAAGTTATGACTTTATTCTGGAAATCTCAGATGTTTTTCCCCTCAATGTGGCCCTAAGACATTTGCTCTTTGGCCCTCAATGCATTAGACACGATTTTTTTTTTGTTGCCTAAAATGGCTCTTTTGATAGTAAAGGTTGCTGACCCCTGGCCTAACGTCTGCATGCTAACGAGACTAAGACTGCCTGAAACGCGACGATTAAGAAAATTTTAATTTAGGGATGGTTAATGAAACCCGGTATTAAACGGGGCCGTGGGGTTAAAGAGCGTAACGTTAGTATTTAGTTATGTGTCCGGGAGTTTATTGTAAAGGGTGGAACGGAAGGAATGAAGTGGTGATGCGCTGTTGTTGACAAGGTCTTGCCGTCTCGGTGCAGACTACGAAGCCTCTGTGTTGTTAAGTATAACCCTCGGCTAAAGAAGCTAAAACAAAAGCAATCTGTATGTAGTCTAACAGTTTAGCTTAGTTCACCACGTGTCTTAAAATTACTGATGTCCGGCTAAATATGATTTATTTTATTAACATTTTTAGATTTGTTTCCAGTGAGATATTAATGAGTTTACATGGTGACTTTGTAAACATTACTGTTGCTGCTTTAGAAAAAATATTTAGCCTAGTTATATTTTAAATATTCAATTTAAAGACAACCAGGCTGACATATGTATAGCTAATATGCACACTTCAATATTTGTTTATTTATCGCAAGTCATATAGTCATCGCAATATTGACCAGTGATATCGCACATTGCATATTTTCCTATCGTGCAGACCTTCTTCTCATTTTGTGTGCGTGTGTGCGTGTGTGTGTGTGTGTGTGTGTGTGTGTGTGTACGTTGGCTCGCCACTCTGTCTCCAAGATAGTGCTGTTGGAACACAATGAAGCCCATTCAATCCTGTAGCCACCTCCTGTCTCTAGAATAGTGCTGCATCACAGCTCCTGCTGGGGTGTGTGTGTGTGTGTGTGTATGAGTCCAACACACACACACACACACACACACACACACGCACACATAATCCTCAATAAGGCCATCTTTGAATTATAATTACATTGATGTAATACCATCGTGAGCAAATGTGACGACAGGATGGCGTGTCAGCCTGTGAATTATAGGAACTATACAGACCTTTATCGTGTAATGTCAGCGCACCGCGCCGTGCTTTATGAAAGCTGCTCATGTTAAACTCACGCAGGGCAACCTAATGGCCCTTAAAGCGCATCAGTGACGGATAATAATACATAATTTCATATATTAAAAAACACAATATAGGTATGAAAACATGCCGAGCTGCGCTTTAAGAGCTGTAATCCGACCATGACAGCATGATGTGTGGTTTACATTATTTTCTCAGAGTGTAGGTAGTGAGAGGAGACGAGCATGGAAGACTGGCATAAGTCAATACTGCTCGACGCTTGACTGACAAGCATGAGAAAAGTTTAAAAGGCTACAACCCCGAAAAGTCATCACATCCATTTCACGATTGAGCTGCTATCATCAGTAAATGTCCAAAACTAAGATGAGTCTCCGTAGAGACGATCTCAGATGATTTATAGCAACAAACAATAATAAAGTACTTGTCTTCCACAGCAGCAGTCGTTTAGTCAGAGTACGCAGCGTTTCTCATATGCTGAATTTATTTCGGCGGCCCACTCAAATAGATTTGCTCCCACCCACTTAAATCTCTTTGTGTTTATTTTCTGCTTGTGAGGAAAATGTGGCAGAAAATGCGGACTGACAGAACTGCTAGAGCTGCTGAAGTCACTTAGTCTGTTCTTTTTACTTCCCTATTATCTATCTGAAAGCTCTGCTTACGAGTTACTCTGCACATTAAAAGGTTCATCTAATATAAGAGCATCTCATAAATTAGGATACGCTACGTTTTTTCAAAGACTTACCTACCTGACTGCACATCAAATATGTAGAATCAGCTCCATCTAATAAAACATTACGTGTTTTAATGGTAAAGCTTTATTTCATCATAATACATGTCTAAGATGTTTCCTCAAAAGAGCGATGTAATGATGTAGAAGTTATAGGGAAACTAGGTGGTACATTTACAGTTAAGTAATTCAAATAAGATGATAGCATAACTTAAAGTAGGGGTGTCAAACATACGGCCCGAGGGCCAGAACTGGCCCGCCAAAGGGTCCAATCCGGCCCACTGGATGACTTTGCAAAGTGTAAAAATTGCAGAGAAGTATGAGATTTTCATTTTTCAAGCCTCACTTTTGAGATACTTTACACACCAAAACTATGAGATACTAGTAAGAATTATCATAGGAAGTCATAATTATGAGAATTAAGTTAAACTTAAAAGATACGACTCAAAGTGATGAATCTTAAATGTCAAAAGAATGAGATCTTCATTTTTTAAGTCACTATTTTGAGATATTTTGTCACATTTATGACTTTCTATAGGAATTAAGTCTAGATTTTAAGTAAAAAAAAAAAACAGTCAATTTTGACATAGTAAGCCAAAATTATTGATACTAAGTCAAATGTATGATTTTTTAAAGTCAGAATGAATCATTAATTCCAACTTCTATTCTTATTTTGGGATGGATTTTTCATTAATTGTGAGCGTTTTCACCGTTTTTCATTGTACTTCTTTACGCTAATAGGAAAGGGAAATGTTGAGGTGTTATTTATAGGTTACTATGCAATGGTTTCACTGGTCCCGCCCAGTTGACATCAAACTGGACTGTACGTGGCCCATGACCCCTGACTTAAAGTCTTCCTACAGGCAAACATACAATTCAGCATATATGGAGAATAAAGCTCCCAAGAATAAAATATGAATTAATTAATTAGAGCTGTCGAAGTTAACGCGATAATAACGCAAGTTTTTTTTTTAACGCCATAAATTTCTTTAACGAAATTGCGATTTTTAGGTTGAATGAATCCATTGGTACCAACCATGTCATAGTACATTGTCGAGATTGCCTACCACCATGTTGATAAGAGTATTAAATACTTGACAAATCTCCCTTTACGGTACATTTTGAACAGATAAAAAAATTTGCGATTAATCGTGATTAAATATTTGAATCTATTGACAGCCCTTGTATCACTATTTACCTGGGTTGAAGTGAAGCTTTACTTTCGTATTTTCCTATAATAATTTGCACAGAATGACAAGATTCCTTCTAAGAAACTTCTAAATATTTCTTATAAAGCGTTACCTAAAAAATAACAACACTCTCAAAAGGGCCATTATACAGATAGTCTGACAGCGTAACTGTGCCATCTATTATATTTTTCCAAGTATTCATTTCCTTTTAAAGACCAGATTTGTGTCACAGCGATGACCCAGCGACAGATATTATGCAACATTCACAAAACAACAACTGATGTGTGCTACCTGACGTAATCTGTATTTGGTTTCATGCCTCAAATACTCGTCAGCGAGGTAAGACAGCCACACAAAAGTCGCCTGCATGTCTTTGTTAAAGCAGACACAATAACTATGACATGTATACATTGTCAGTGATCTGAAAGAGGATTAGGTTACTGACAATGTATATGAAGGTGTGTAAGCTGTTAAATGTGAGCTGGCTGTCTGTGTGTGACATAGATGCTACAGAAACACACCCGATCCGTCAACATGACCTTTCTTCACGGCCCGTCCTCCAGGCCAGATAAATGCACGCACGGCTCACTCACACCTATTCATCCCTGCATTGTCTCCCAGGTATCCACCTCACAGATACAGCTCCTTTGGGAGCGGTGTCTGCTTACCCAACCTTTACCGAACAATGAGCCACCAGAAGAGGAAAAAGGTCGAGCACAAACACTCTGTATTTGACTACGAAGCGGAGGAGGGCTGTATTGTCATATATTGGGATGTTACTATTGGGATAAAATCAGGCTTTAGGTTGTGCTGTTTCTGCTTATTGGGAAACTTTGAGCATCTTATTTTGGATTAATCAATTTGAGCCAGAGAAAACAACTGCATTCTGCACATTTTAATCTACCTTTCCTTTTTTATCCTCTTTTGGTGTTTGTAAAGAAAACCGGTTAAAAGAATGTAAGATGCATTTATGCACGTGCGTGGCGTTAATGCCAGAGTTGTTCTGCAAGAGTCATACGTTTAATAAGCAGATGAGCCACTAATAAATGTAATTAAGACTGCACAATTAATCAAATTGTTAAAGATGAAATTAAATATTGTGGTGCTGCAGACACGTCCTGGCCGATACGTTATACGCGGCAGACTTTAGAAAACATCTTTGTTTGGTACAGACCCCCTGCAAAAATCACACAATCAATTAAAATAAGATAAGTGATGTAAAAATTATCATACACTGTAATATTGCCAATCATATAGCAATTGTAACATCAGTCAAAATATTCACAATGGGGATTTTTTCCAAATCATTCAGCCCTAAATGTAATATAAAAAATGAAATGTGGGACTTTGGGAAAATATATCATGATGTAAGGTATAAACGGATTTATGTCCATAATCATGTATCCATGTATCTTGGGTATAAAGAGCTTCCAAAGAAGTTTATTGTGATATTGATCCCACAACATTGCATTATATTGATTTTCTCCAAACTTGGTTTGTTGCATTTCGGATCGACCTTAAAAACTGTTAAATGTGAAATGATTAATGTGCTTTTTACAGAAGGTTTTGAAATTTCACAAACGATCCCAGAACGAGGACAGGGTCACTTTCTTCCAGTGAGAAGAGCGTCACTGATATTATTTATTTGTTTTTATTCTTAACTACCATGAGAGGCCTGTGGAATTTCATTGTGCCCGAGAATAAGGACAAAAAAGATCATTCTGATTCTGATTCATTCAGAAATGTGGTTGAAATCTCTGAGAAAAAAAATAATAAATGTATAAAAAAGATATTTGTAAGTGGAGTTTTTGTCAAGCAAAATGCTAACCCAGAACTGAATATTTCAATCTCCATTTTTACTAAACAACACGTCACCCAGCTGCTCTACACCAGAATCTGTGTGTGCGCGCAATTCATTTAACAAAGGCACATGACAGCAGTGTAACACACACACACACCTAATGATATGCAACTATGTTGGTAACAAGATGATGCCATGAGGAGACAGCGAGGTGTGATATGATGAATATTCCCACATAACACCATCCTCATTAAAATGCATCATTCATTCACTGCCTCTCTTTTTCTCTAGCACGCACGCACGCACCACATTACCAACACTACAAATTCAAAATGTCTAACAGAGAAAATATTATTAATGTCTAAATCAATCTCAGTTCAACCCTGATCTGGTGCAGCCTAATACATAGTTATTAACAAAGCTACCATCTCTCTGTACGGTCACAGCAGTCGTGAGTGGAGACAGCTGAGTGTAACACTGAAACTGAACTGTAACATTAACACAAAACAGACTCAGCTGATTCGTCTTATGCAGAGCGTCACGCTGGAAGAAAACCCAAAGCCTCAGTATGTTTTAATCTGGCTGCATGTACATCTGCTGATGAAAGAACGTAAGATTAACCTACTATCCTACAGCCATAGGTCCCTGCAAATAAGAGCATTAGTGAGTGGGAATCCCAACAACAGTGGGATGAAAACTCCTAGATTCGTACTGTAGACAGCAGAACCTCAGCTGGATTATTACTAATCACTACCAGGGGTGTAAAGATTAACAGATATCAGAGATTTGCCTGCATCGATACTCAAATCTGACCCAAACTGTGTTCATATGCAAACAATTGATGTTGGGTGTGCCTACATACCTTTGTGACTAACACAGAGGTGAGGGGAGTAAAAATATGTTATTGACTGAGTTATCAAAACAGAATCACACCCACGCTTGGCTGTAAAGAGCTGACACAAAGGAAGGACATTTTTCAACTGATTCATAGGTCTGGTATTTTTTTAAATAACTGATTAACAGTCTATGATGGTAGGGTAGTAAGACGCTGCTCTAATATTAGGGCTGTCAATCAATTAAAATATCTAATTGAGATTAATTGCATGATTGTCCATAGTTAATCGTGATTAATCACATTTTTTTATCTGTTCAAAATGTACCTCAAAGGGAGATTTGTCAAGTATTTAATACTCTTATCAACATGGGAGTGGACAAATATGCTGCTTTATGCAAATGTATGTATATATTTATTATTGGAAATCCATTACCAACTCAAATATTGTCCAGAACCCCTCACAGGTACTGTATATAGCATAAAGAAATATGCTCAACTCATAACATGCCCCCAACTGCATGTGATTGTCATAAAGTGGGCTTGTCTGTAAAGGGGAGACTCGTGGGTACCCACAGAACCCATTTACAGTCACATTTGGAGGTCAGAGGTCAAGGGATCCCTTTGAAAATAACCATGACAGTTTTTCCTCGCCAAAATTTAGTGTAAGTTTGGAGCGTTATTTAGCCTCCTTCGTGACAAGCTAGTATGACATGGTTGGTACCGATAGATTCCTTAGGGTTTCTAGTTTCTTCACTCTAGCTTTAAAACTGAGCCCACAACAACCTAAAAATCAAAAGTTGCATTAATGAATTAAAGATATTAGTGACAAATTTGGGTTAAAGCGTTATCGCATTATTATCACATTAACTTTGACAGTCCTACCTAATATACTTCCCGATTCAATTAGCACTCCTGTCTCCCCCAACAGATCTCTACTAGCTGAGGCAAACTGAGGCAAACTGAGAAATGCCTGTCACGATGTCCCAGAGCACAAGGGGAACATTTGGTCTTATCCGACCAACAGTCCAGACTCCGGAAGTATTCAATTTACAGTAACATAATAAAACAGAGAAACCTCACATTTGAGAGACAATGTTTGATGTTTTTTTTTTCCAAACAAAGAATCAATTAACAGATTTTTTTGTCCAATCAACTATCTGATGAATCTGCCTTTGTCCATATAATAAGCATTGTGTTCGTTTTGAAGCTTCACAGAGCTCCGCGCATCTGGCCTGACGTCTCCGTGTGGAATACAAAGCAGAGCACACTGACATCACGGCTCTCTCCTCCCGGCTGCAGCC
>CAKALG010001346.1:0-20445 GCA_916700815.1 Helicolenus hilgendorfi | reverse complement strand
TCCCGGGGCTGCGTGGTGCCGTGGTGGATCCCGCTAGAGGAGTTCAACTTCTGCATGTCTTCAGCTAGAAAAATACAAAATAATGAAAAAAGAGTAGTTGTAGTGTGTCCTGTTTTGTCTGTAGCTATAGCTGGTTAAATTCCCAAACTTTTTCAGTCCGTCCGTCGTCGGTGCAACAAATCCATGTCAAGGAAAGTGTGACAGCAGCAGACCCTCGTTAACAACCATGCTGGTTCAGGTAACATCAAGAAAAGTGCAGAGAAACACAAAGATTGAGGCTGATTAGGAGCTCAAACACCCAGTAAGTTAACCATACACCTCTCTACTTCTTCTGAGTGTGTTGTACTCTGTGCTCTCTCTAAACGTCCTGAACAGACCACTTATGTCAAATAAACACAAATGAAAAACATCACTTTTGGTGCGAACTTTCAAAATAAAAGCGCTCTCTCGATGAGTGTTGGCCTCCATCTTTTATTTTGGTAGAACAATCGCATCACTTCCGGTGCAATTAAGTGTGACTTGATGCAGCCGCAGTCAGTCCGCGCTAAAAACCCTCAATAGGATCAATGTGTAACCATAAAGCTGCTGGAGCTCACATGTTCGATCCAGCTGTGACCTGACAGCTGTGTAATGATGACGTCATGAGATGTCCCCTATCCTATTAAACCGTCCCACCCATGTGAGGACACGTCAGTTTCTGCCAAAAAGACACATAACAAGCAACACTTTTCAATAGACTAATCCTCCTATAGGGTGACTTAGCCTAATGTAGGACATTTCTTTTGTATTTCAGATTTTTAGAATATATTGTGATATGAAGCTAATATATTAAAGGTCCCATATTATAAAAAAGTAAGATTTTCATGTTTTTTTTTATTATAAAGCAGGCTTATATAAATACTGTGAAAGTATCAAAACACTCAATCCACAGGGAAATACACACAGCCCGTATTCAGAAACAAGCCGTCAGGATTTCTGCCCATTTGTGATGTCACAAATATACAATATCTAAACCTTTGACACAATTTTAAATGTAAACATTCCAAATGTGTCCCAGTTTATTCCTGGTTGCAGTCAAGGCCTATGGAAAGGAGGCTGGGTCAACGCGTCATATCTTAGGGGGTACAACACATGCGCAGTAAATTCTGGTCTGCATTCGCCGAAATTGAGCCAATCGCAACGCACGACCGCAGCTTCAGTTACACTGCGCATGTATTATACCCCCAAGACCCATGTCCGCCCGTGACTAAGCCTCCTTTCCATAGGTCTTGGTTGCAGTGTATGCAAATGTCATCAGCTGACAGGAAGTAAACATGGACCCAAGCTGTTGCCTGGCAACGCAATCCTGTTGCAATTCTGTCAAAATGCACTAAAACGGGGCGTTTCAGACAGGAGGGTAAATACGTGCATATTCAGGCTGACAGTATGAGGAAAATAAAGTTGTTTTTTTACATAACAGCATGTAAACATGTTCTAGTAGAAACACAAAATACAAGTACAGTATAAACCTGAAAATGAGCATGACATGGGACCTTTAAATCCAAACCCAGTACCACTCATAAATCCCTAGGATGTGTCCTTAATCAAACCAAAAAATAAAATAAAATGCAGATATCACACTCATAAAAGAAATGGTAGACATATCAGTACTCTAATGCCAAGTTTTCTCAGACAAATCTTGATTTTCTTGAAGAAACTTCTATTTGGTAAGGGTCTGGTTGTTGTTGTTTGTCGCAAATGAATTAAAAATAAAGTTTTTTCTAACATTACAGCATGTAAACATGTTCTAGTATAAACACAAAATACATGTATGAACCTGAAAATTAGCATGACATGGGACCTTTAAAAATCCTACCATCCCACCATAGTGCCCTTTCATGCAATGCAGCCTGCCAATTAGATTTTCCACAATATTGACTGATGCTGTTTGACTGTCTGCCAATGCACTAGACAAATATACAGGCGGACAAAGCAGACTCTGAACACATCGGCTTAAGGTTATGCATTTATGAAATGCATCTTGCCACAAATTGAGCTTCTTAAATCAATCAATCAGCTGCATGTGTCATTTTGATTCCTCAGTGATGATGAACTCCTGGTTGTACTGCGGTGAAGTTAGTTGTAAGTTGGATATGAGACAGCATCTATAGTCTCTGTATATTTGAAAGAATCCAACATAGAACCATCTTCACCGTGGTCCTGGTTGTTATTAGTGCCTTGCTCACTGTGTGTAGACTGTGGGTAAAAGGTTTCCTGCCACCTGGTGTAAAAACAGAAGCACAGCTGCTTCAGCTTCTCAAAGGTTTCTCAGCATTCCCCTTACAAGTTTATTTTATGAAGTATACTTAAGTAACGATCAAGTATATTTCCCTGAAGTATACTTTATGTAGTGTACTAATATCAATATACCAGTAAGTGTAATAATTCAATACTTCTTGGAACTAAATTGGCCCACTTTTTAGTTTATAAAAGTATACTTTTAAGTGTATTTTAAGTGTAAGAACAGTACACTTTGAGTACACAACTAGTTTACATCTAAGTTGTATTTTGTACTGCAACTATATTATGAACTGTACTACAAGTGAATAGGTATACTTGTAGCCCCCTTTTTAGTTTATGAAAGTACACTTTGTATACTTTAACTTATACGTAGTACTTAGACAATGATTTATGTATTACATAAAGAGACTTGATGTCTTGTGATGATAAAAAGAAAGAAAAAAAATTCTCAAATGCCTCCACAGTGAACGGAGAATCCAAAAACTTAAAATACTTGATGAATTGAAATAAATTCATCTCAAATTATTCGTTTACAAACTCTCACACACTTTAATAGGCTACTCTATCAATAAGTAAGCACAACTGCAAGCCAAGTATACCTTTCTTTAGGCCTATAAGGCAAGAATACTTAATTATACTTTTCTTAAGTATATCTTGATCAAAAGATTAAGTACAAGTATAAGCCAAGTATACTTAGACTTTTCTGTATACTTGTCTGTAGAAACTACGTATATCTCCGATAAGTACATAAAAAGTTAACTGAAAGTATACTCTCTTATTTTAAGTTTAAAATAAGTATACTGATAGCACACTTGAATAAACTTCTGTTTGGTAAGGGTCTGGCTGTTGTTTGTCACATGAATTAATTAATGTATAGTTCTATCATAATTTCTCAGTTTCTGAGTGACATTAAAAGCTGCTTTTTTTCTCCAGAATGAAGAGAGAAAACAGAAAATAGATTATTTTTCTGCCACTATAAGGATAATTGGGCTATTATGAAATGTCTAGAAAATTGAAAATTACATTTGATATTGAGTTGCAAACAAATATTATTAAATGGCAATCTGAGAATTAAAAGTCAATTAAACATTTCAATTAGAAACTTGCCAGTTTAAATTTAAACTTGCAATGGAAAATAGGAAAACACTGAAAACTGTAAATTACCCGGAAAATATAGCATTTGTTTTCTCTATCAATTTTCTATTTTCTCATCTGCTTCTTTCATTTTTATTTCATGTGCTGTATGTAAAATAGAAGGTGTTGCCCGCCCATAAGGCAAAAACCTAGATATATTTCAACACATCTACAGTGTAAGCCTCACTGTCTCACTTTTATTTTTTCCCAAACTATAAAGTTTCTTCTTTCCTTGTAAAATGTATCCTGTAATTGCTAATGGTCAAGCGAAAAAATACACCAAACGTGTCAAACTCTAGATTTTAACCAACATGTCGACCGCGCTCACTTTCTAAATAAATCAAATATCTGTTGTTGTCGTCCTTTTTGATTTTTGTTTCTAAAATGTGTAGGCCTATTGATATTTACACAAACCCCAAATGAGAAAAATAAATTGACAGATGGAAAAGAAAAAGGAGGAAGGAAAGTAAAAAAAGGCCACTTTTATATAATCTTTCCATTTAAAACATTTCATATAAATGTTTCAGTTTATTTCGTAATGCAATATTATGTCTTTTTCTATTATTCATTTACTTATAAGCATTCACGCACTTATAAGCATATTTGTAAACATGTGTCTTCCCCATAGTTGTATTTTTACCTGTGGATTGTCTGTGGGGAAATGATGTAGTAAAAGCAGACAGTGAAACATCAGTTCCACATGTGTTTTAGGATCATACAGTGTTACAGTTTTACATTTACTGTAGGATTGATAAAGCACATTTGTAATTAGCCTAACATTTTCTATTCTTCTTTGTCTATCTGTCTGTTTTGTGCATTATTGATTTACAGCCACCAGATGGCTGTAAATCATCATTTAGTGGCCAGAAAGTCAGAGGAAGTTAACCTGGGCCTACTGTATATCAACAGTAGTCATGAGAAGTGGATCTAAAATGGCTGGAGTCACAGAGATTCCTCCTCTACTGATCTGATGTCATTTTGTGATGAGTATTGAAGGAAATTAAAGGTCTTAACATAAGATGTAGTAATGCCTTGAATATCTCCACCATGTGTTACATGTATTGTAGTCAGTCTATGACAATCTACATGCTGGTGTCATTATTGCCCTCATACGATTCTGAGCGGATTTTCCATCCTACATTACGTGTCACTTTTTCCGCTATTAATTTAGCCCATTATCCATCGTCACCCACTCCGACAGTGATGGATGAAATTTCATTTTCAGTGATTAATTACATCTCATACATACTCTCAAATGAAACTATGATTCACTCATGGTTACGCCATTTGTTCTTGTTTTTGTTTCCGACAGCATTTCATCACCCGAAAATGCAGTAGTTCAGCTACAAACATTGCTGATACAATCTTATTTCAATCTCCGTTTGAATCATGTTTGTCATCACAGGCCAGAAGCTCACTATGTTTCAAATGTGCACATGACTCCATACTGCTGACTCTCAAAATTGCTCTTCCGCTTTTCCTCGGCCATTATTTAACTAAAATACAATCCTATTATTCTGCAGTGCACATAAAGACCTTCAATCTCTGTGAATTAAAGTCAGTAAAAAGTCTGGGCATGTTGTTTGTTATTGTGTTATTGTGTTGACCATGGCATGTCTTGAAGGTACTCTACCAACCGCAAGTACCTTTTTGTCTCTATTCTAGTCCTCTATTCAGTCTGATGACACATATCTAAACTAAAGCCCGTCCTGTTTTGCCTGCCATGAAACTTTCCCCACGCAAAGTACAAACGGAGAAAGTGAAACCACATTTAATGACCTAAACCAGAATTCAGATGCAGGTGGGAATTTTCAAGAAGTGCAAATAGTAAATAACGTATCATGACATATCATGACATTTTGTTCCACTATGATTTTTGACTGTGACATTATTAACAACATACAGTTAAAGAAGCTTTTACTCAGCGGGGGAGTAGTTTCCTACTGGGATGCAATGTATTCTCAAATGCCAATGCATTTCACCCTAGTTTGTTTATCTCCACAATTCCTGGGGCCAGGTGCATAAACTTAGTTTAGGATTAATCTTGGCCTTAGACTGGTTTTAGATTGTCAGGTTAGATTAGTCTAATTAAGCCTGTCTGTTGCAAATATTAAGACTGACTTCATTTGAGGTAGACAAGTTATCCACCTCTCCCCTTGGCTAAGCCTGAGGTGAAAGCTTTGATGCTATGAAAACAACGGTTTACCAATTACTCTTAGCTAACTATTTCAACTGTTCATCTTTCTTTCAAAAGTTTATTTATTACTTTTAGCTAACGTTAACTCTTTGCTAACTATTTCAACTGTTTCTCCATTACTCTTAGCTAACTTTTAGTTAACTATTGTTAACTGTCTACCCGTTACTTTTACTATTAGCTAACTTTTAGCAAGCTATTTCAATTATGTGTACATTACTTTTAGCTAATGTTAACTTTTAGCTAACTATTTTAACTGTTAAGCTAATTTTAAGCTATCTATTTCAGCTGTTTATTCATTACTCATAGCTGCTAACACTAACTTTTAGCGTACTCTTTCAAGTATGTATACATTACTTTTAGCTAACGTTAACTTTTAGCAAACTATTTCAACTATTAAGTAAATGGTAAATGGACTTGGATAGCGCTTTTCTAGTCTTCCGACCACTCAAAGCGCTTTACACTACATGTCAGCATTCACCCATTCACACACACATTCATACACACATTCATACACACTGATGGCAGAGGCTGCTAAGGTTCCAACTTTGCCCATCAGGATCTGATCTAAATACTCATTCACACACCGATGGCTATATGCCTTCGGGGTTAAGTGTCTTGCTCAAGGACCCTCTGAGCCACAGCCGCCCCTTTACTTTTAGCTAACTTTTAGCTAACTATTTCAACTGTTAGCCATTACTTTTACTTTTAGCTTATTGTTTCAAGTATATATACATCACTTTTAGCCAACCTTTAGGTAACTTTTAGTTTACTATTTCAAGTATGTGTACATTACTTTTAGCAAACTATTTCAACTCTTAAGCAAATTTTAAGCTAACTATTTCAAGTATATATAGCGTTACATTACTTTTAGCCAACCTTTAGGTAACTTTTAGTTTACTATTGTTAACTGTTTACTTGTTACTTTTAGCTAACTTTTAGCTAACTATTTCAAGTATTTAGACATTAGTTTTAGCTAACATTAACGCTTAGCTATTTTTTAGCTAACTATTTCAGCTGTTTATCCATTACTCATAGCTGATAACATTAACGTTTAGCTTACAATTTCTACCGTTTACCCATTACTTTTACTTTTAGCTTACTATTTCAATTATGTGTACATTACTATTAGCCAACGTTAACTTTTAGCAAACTATTTCAACTGTTTATCTATTACTTTTTTGGATTCTTAGCCTACCATAATCTTAAATTTAACGGTTCTAACGATGGTTGGATTTATGCTGCTTTACCTTCCCTGTTATTTTCTCCTCCACATGGTGTGGAGGGGGCTGTTGCATCCATCATGTTATCTCCTCCACATGGTGTGGTGGTCGGTGTTGCATCCATCATGTTATCTCCTATAGATGGTGTGGTGGTCGGTGTTGCATCCATCATGTTATCTCCTATACATGGTGTGGTGGTCGGTGTTGCATCCATCATATCTTCTCTTCTGTGTCTTAGTGTGACAAAAAAAGGGTCTTATTTTACCTATAATGCATTGTGTGACAGGCAATCAAGTCTCATAGGGTAGCTTTATGTAACAGGTAAATTTAAGTGCATAGGAAGTCTGACTTAAAGTTATATTTAAGACAGCGACTAGGTCTATTTCTATGCAACTGGCCCCAGGTCTTCTCATCCTTTTACTCACAGACTTAAAGGGAAAAAGTGCAAAAAAAACCCTGCCAAAATCTAGCATTCCTGTTCGAAAGCTTCAATAGGCCTATAATTCAATGCTGATTTAATACATTTGATCAATCAATTAACTATTACTTACGTTATGTACATTATGTTTTAAGTATGTTACACACTATTATTCTACCATGTTCAATATAGACAGAGAATGAAAAGGGGAAATACAGAGCAAAAGCAGCAAAGCAATGACGTTTAAAGATGGCAAAAAACTAATGTAAAACAGGATATAATACATACACCACCACCAAACTCTCCATAAAGTCTCATCATAAATGAGGAACTGAATGATTCACTTCATTCCTTCCCTCTCCTCCTGGTAGTGAGTTGTGTTCCTCCTTTTTATGTGTATTATGGTGAGTGGGAGAGAAGGGCCAGCCCCAAGATACAGTTACATTATCTGGGTGCTCTGTGTTTGCCTTCAGTAACATACAGGGGAAAGTACCTTGTATCTAGATTCCTCTTTGTTCAATAGATACTCAGGGCACGGCAGAGCACAGTCAGACAGCAAAACCTCCTCATCACATTCACACACTGAGCTCAGGAAGCGAACATACACACACTGCGCTAGTGCACAGAAGAGGAAACTCGGGACCTACAGTCGTCAGCTCTCTTAACTGTCTGTGCTCTGAGCTCTGCCGACGGACTGACGATGCCACAGCATACCCAGCATTCCCTTATCCATGTCTTCCTGTTGTGGATCACCATCCTTTCCATTGTCCAGGTTGTGTTCATCATCCTCTTCTTCACAGCTGGACCTCACGGCCCGGTGAGAACTCTTAAAATATGCTCAGATTTCATTTACAGAATATTACAGTGTCTTAATGATGAGATACAAACTTGTATATCAGTTTTTATGATAGCTGCATCACATTTGAATGAGTATAGGATGAATGTCAGCACTGGTAAAACACCTGTGCAGTGCAGCTGTTCTGTCTTGTGGTTTTGGTAGTAGCACAGCTGGCGTGAAAGACACCCTCACCTGTGGTATACAGCTGGTTACAGAGACTCCTATTATGACTCCCTAACAGTGGCAGCTTTTGCATATTGTTCAGATAGAAATGTTGATCATACCCCCATAATCCATCATACCCCAGAGATAAAACAAAGCGAATAGGGCTGTCAATCGATTCAAATATTTAATCACGATTAATCGCATGATTGTCCATAGTTAATCGTGATTAATCACAAATGAATCACACGTTTTTTATATGTTCAAAATGTACCTTAAAGAGAGATTTGTCAAGTATTTAATACACTTACCAACATGAGAGTGGGTAAATTTGTGTGTTTTGTGTAAATGTATGTATATATCTAATATTGGAAATAAATTAACAACACAAAACAATGACAGATATCGTCCAGAAACCCTCACTGATACTGCATTTAGCATAAAAAAATATGCCCAAATCATAACATGGCAAACTACATGTATGTAATGTGATTATCATAAAGTGGGCATGTCTGTAAAGGGGAGACTCATTTTGATTCGCATATCTTGAGATCAGAGGTCAAGGGACCCTTTTGAAAATGGTCACGTCAGTTTTTCCTCACCAAAATTTAGCGTAAGTTTGGAGCCTTATTTAGCCTCCTTCGCGTCAAGCTAGTATGAGTTGGTACCATTGGATGACTGAACTGAGTCCGTTACAATCTAAAAAGTTTTGTTAATGCGTTAAAGAAATTATTGGACAGCCCTAAAGCAACACAAATAATGGAGCATAACTGGTATAATTTAAAGGAAATATAAGTCTACTATTATGACTGAGCAAATGTCTTTACTGTTAGTGTTTGGAGTCAGGAGACAACGCTTAACATACTTTTTTTATTTTTTTTATTCAGCATTGTCAAGTTTAGCAATGCCATTCAGAAAACTTGAATGGTTTTATTGCACCTACAGTTGGGTCATCCTTCATTCACAGGCACTTTCTGTTTTTCAAAATCCTCTTGTAACATTTATCATCAATTATGAGCATATTTTGCGCTTCTGTTCCCTTCCTCCAGTTTCAGAACAGTAGCGCTGTAGCACCAGATCCCCAAAAGCAATTCAAGGAAAACAAAACACCTCCGGTAAGATAACTGCAGAGTTTGTGCTACTCCTGTTGATCTCACTGTGTTGTGTTATATATTCTCATAATCTGAATGCACATGCTCTTGGTAATTAAGGTATGTCATGCTATTTGTTTTGCAATCCCACTACTACAGACTCACACACACATCTTGCAGACCAGGCAGCTCTATCTCAAATTACTTTTCTTGTTATGTCAGACGACGGTTTAGCTGCTCTCCTCTCTTCTTGGAGGAAGCACAGTGACGTCATTACCACATTCGGGGAAATGCCACTAACCTAAACTGTAGTCTCTTCATGTTCCTTCTGAAGATAGTGTATGATGTATTCTGCTCTCACTTTTAAGATGGAGGTACTCGTCTCATCACTATCTTTAGAAAAAATGTAACCACCCACTGTAGGAGCCTTGTGGGCACCAAACTTAATACTAATATTTTAAGATTAATGGATTGCTTCCTCTTTCAACAGCCCCTCTCCGAGCATGGGCTTCACTTGGGGGAAGGCAAAATGATGACCTTTGAGGCAAAGAAAGGTAAAGCTATTTTTTAAGTATTTCCATACTAAACTGTATGACATAAACTGTAACAATGAGTCAGGTCACCATTCACAAGCTGTTGGATGCTTCATGTGAAATCGTCACTCACCACAGGATATTCTGAATGCTGTTCTAAGAAAACAAACTCGCAGCTAATACCAACTTTTCTGTCGCCCACAGACAACAGGAAAATTAAGTGGATACCAAAGAGTGAAGATAAAGGCCTGATCTCAGAAGATTTGGAAATACAGATAGATGGATATTTCTTCCTAAATCTTCAGGTGACACTGGATAAATGTAATGGATCATCGCAGGACATAGTCAGTCTGAAGAAGGGCGACGAAGTTATCCTGCTGGGTTGGATTAACACGAGCACGTGCAGCACAGGCCTCCTCGGGAAGGTGGAGGAGCTGTCTGCTGGAAGCAGCCTAGTGGTAAACATGCCAACTGAAAACATCAATAGAACTCTTACACACCTGGATATCATCTACATGTTCAAGAAGTAGCTCTGATATATCTATTTACTGAATCCCTGGCATGTTCCAGGGCACCTGTCCAGCTCTGTTCAGATGCAAAGATGGTAGACAGTATTTATTGTTCTAATGTTACCAAAACAGAAATCTTGTCTTTGCCTTTGGATCACCAGATCACTTAACTGTGTTCCTGCAGTCAGAGAGGTGACTGAGTCTCAGAGAAAGGGCTGGATTCAACATTGAAGGCCGTCTAAAACCTCACCCCTTTAAATTCTGGTCTACTAAAAAGAAATATCCACCCAAAAGCAGAATTTAAATGTCCAATTATTTTGGCCAGTAACGTACATATACTATATAGCAGCTCCAGGATTGGTCTATGGTTGACGTTATCACTACAAATCTGCTCAGCTGTGTAGTAGCCTACTATGGAAAGAACATACTCACGCTCAGGGAAAGTGCTGTGGTGACGTTGCTTTAAAAGCGAAAGAAACACACGGGGCGGGGGACGAGAGGAGGTGGATGGGTCCAACAAACACAAGGCTTTCATCCAGGAGACCGCTGTGCGTCACGTTACAATCAGCTGTTTGTTCATGTCCCGTGTTCACAACGTCCAATGTCATTTTCACCGTATAAATGTAATGATTTTAAGCCCAACCATGTTGTTTTTTCCTAAACCTCCTAAGTGGTTTTATTGCCTGAACCTAAGCAAGTGTTTTTGTTTATTTTACAACATTAAGCACGTGTTTACTGCGACCGTAAAGTGGCGCTAAGGGGTCTGATAAAGCGTCAGTATGTGACGAGTTGAGATGAGAACGTGTTGGTTACATTAATGCCAATAAAGCATATTGAATTGAATTGAAGCAGGTATTCAAGTGAACCAACAACTTGATTGCTTTTTTTTTCTTTGTTGAAGTTTCTTACATTTAAAATGTGCGGTAGTTAACGGCAAGAATGTATTCTGAAATGCTACATCTACTGGCACAAGTATATAATTTTGCTATTTGCTGATTTATTTCTTGACATGTTTTGAACTGTATGAATGATATTTATGTTGTATTTATTTATTGCTTGGACCTCTGTATGTATACCATATACAGATAAATAGTGTAGTATAGTCTACTGTATTTAACAAAGTCCCATCGAATAACCAATGAATGTATGTCACTGTGTGACCATATTTGTCATTGTGTGGCATGCATATATTGTTAGTGAGTAACTGGAATGTATGTAGTCTACAGTGTTTTTTTATTTTTTATTAATGATTGTAATGATATGGAGCTAAAATTGTACAACCTAGACAACATGGTTGGTGCTATTGATAACATTCAGCCATTCCATTGCATTCACTTCACAACAAGTCGTTGACGGCACTTAACGTCAATATCAGCCCTTTATCGTTTTTTTTTCCACACTAACTGACGACCAAATGATACCATCATCGTTATTGGCTCACGCGCCTTGTTAGAAGTGAGAACCGAACATCACATATTTTCCACAGAGATAAACAAAACATTCCTTTTGGACCTGCCAATTTTTTTTAAATGATTAACTCACAATCAGAGTTATTTATTTTTTCCAGGAAAAGCTATACTTTTATTCAGCACGTTTCTCTGTGGATGTATTATTTTTTCAAAAATATTCGTCTACATAAAAATGTTATCAATAAGAAGAGAAACGTGAAAAGTAAACAAGAACCACATTCAGTATTACATTTTCATTTAAAATGAAAAGTGAAAAGACTTGACATAACTAACCTCCACATCACACATTGACACGTGAAATCACAACTTGTGGTGGTTTATGCGGAAGGTTTCATGTGTTAAGAGATGTTGAAAGAAATATTTGGTTTTGTCAATGATTTTCAGTTGATTTTAACGCAACAAGGAACCGCTCTCACCCCTGATGATGTGTGTACATCAGTGTGATTATGTATTCAAAAAAGCATATCATTTGTTCTGGGAACAATTGTGTCTTTACATCTGACCACAACAACGTTCTGTAACTGCTACCGTGAAATCATTTTCAAATTAAAAACAATATTTTTGTCATCCTGGTGTTTATCATATTTGATATATTTAAAAGTCCCAATATGGAGCTAAAGTAAACAGAGCAAATGATATTACAAATATGAATGAGCGCTTTTGACTGAGTCATTTTCGAGACCCTGAATATAAAGTGAAAGTGAGAGGTCATGAGTTAACAGTGGGGCCTCGTAGATAATGAGTCACTAATAGAAAGATAGAGCGGGACCTCTCCCTGCTGTCTGCTGTCAAAGAATATTCCCTCCAGACTCTGACAAATCAAAAGAATAAAAATCTTCACTTTACACAAACATCCAACATCATATCTGACCTACATCACAACAGATAGAGTACACAAAAGGTCAATGGAACAGGATGTTAGTCATCACTGCCAACACACAAATATTTTCCAAGTTACTGAGGTTTCATCTTTCCAAACCTCAGCCGCAATGCTAGTCCCATACCTGTATTAGCTGTTGCCACCACAGCTTTCGATTACTGAGGAGGAGAGGTCCGAGATGTTGAATTCAAATGCACATAACAGACCCATTTATACCACCCACACTGTCTCATTTATTAAAAGGCATCTGCATGGGTTTGTTCCCACCTTTGCTTTCCACTGCCAGACGTTCAATACTCGTGTAACCGCGTAGAGAAGTGTGGCAGCTTCTGTGAAAACCCTCATTTCCATCACTTCCTCCCAAACCACACTGAGAGGGCTTGTGTGTGGTGTCAGACATGTTTGCAATGTGCAATCATTGAATAACATGCTCTTTCAATCTTGTTAATAACACACTTTATAATAAAACTATTGCAGTATCCATTCAGAACAAATTCATTTGAATGCATTCAGAATTGTTTGGCCTCCAGAAGTTCTGCTTGCAGCGTTGTCGAGCACCGCGGTATGGCTCCTTGTACCCACCAAGCGTGAAGTTGATTGGATGAACAGTTCTCGAGATATGCGAAGGGCAGTCATACATACTGTACATACACAGACAGACGGAGAATACTTCCTTTATAGTTAAATGATGAGTGCCACCTATTGGCCAAATGGTACCAAATTTGTCATGGTCACTCAGACATCATATCTACACATGTTCCCCAAATGAGGTCACAATAGCACAATGCGTTCAGGAGATATGACAATTTTGGTAATATAAGCCCTGCCCAAAACATTTGAGCTAACTGTGAGGGCTTGCTATAGCAAAACTTTATGGAACATCAATAATTCAAAAGAGATATTTTTCCTGGCTTGGTCTAGAGATGTTATGTACCAAATTTGGTGACGATTGCTCCAAATTTGTAGTAGTAGTAGCACAAAATGAGATGTGGACAAAATTCAAAATGGTGGAAAATAAGTCTGGACGCAAATGGGCATGGCTTATATAGATTGATTCGTCTGGACCCACAAAATCCAGTAAAACAAGAAATTTCTGAAAGTTATTGTTCATAAGTTACAGGCCAAAACGTAAAGTTCATTGTTATATTTATTTTTGTTATAGCTCGCTTGAGTCCTGAGCAATACACCCGCCAAGTGTGAAGTCGATCGGTTCTCGAGATATGCGAAGGACATTCAGAAAGACACACAGCGATTCCTTTCTTTATAGTTAGATATCCTATTAAAATATGAATTACTATTGTTGTCTACTGTACACATTATATTTTTTGGGTTATGCAGATGATTTACCATACTAACTTATGTTATACGTGTGGCAAGAGATATATATTTTAGAAGGAATAATTCCACATTGTTATTTTGGACTTGAAGAAATAAGTTGTATCATTAAATACAGTAATTATTCCATTGCCATCATTATTTTATCTACATATGTGCACATTTAAGTTGCTATTGTATGTCCCCTTAGCCTCAGACTCATTTTATTACTGCAACGTTCCCAACCAATAAGGTCGGGTTACACTATCAAGCATGTGTAAGCGAAAAGGTATGAATTTCTGCAAAGTAGACCCTCTGGATGCACTGCTTACAGCTACTTCAAATGTCAGCACTCCACTGTTCTCTAACTGATCTAGACACGAACACAAGGGGACAGTATTTAGCTGTAGACTGTGTACCGTGACCACCTTTCAGTTTTGCTTTGCAGAAAAATGTTGCTCTAGACATCACACGTTGCAGAAACAAGGTTTTAAAGTGACACTTACGTAGTGCTTTATTACCAACGTAATTGTAAATATCGCTGACAGTGTCTCAACAGATTGATATCTGACAACACAGACATGCGTTATCACTGGAACATGTTATAAGGAAGTGTGAATAATTGGCTGGAGATCACAGGCAGTTCTGTCATCCCACACTAATTGTCTGTAAAAGTCATGTCTAGACTAATGTTTAATCATAAGAGAAAACCCAACTGCCTGAATCCAAACCACAGCTGATACAGCTCCCCCTCCTTTGCTGCTACACACCTCACAGGTCAGCCAGCGCTGGAAGATAATGACTCACACATCCACCGAGGAGCATTCATGAAAGTCGACTTTCTAGGCCGCCCGTGATTCGACAGATAATATGTTTACTCATGAATTCAGACTATATATAGCAAAAGCCTGAACTGTAATTAGTCTCAAACTCTGTTTAACCAATTTGAACAAAACTTTTAGTCATAGGGATAATTAATTAAAGAGGACCTATTATGCTTTTGTGCCGTTTTCCCGTTCCTTTAGTGTGTTATATAGTTGTTGTTTTTTGTGCCTGTAAAAGGTCTGTAAAGTTGTAAAGAGTCCACGTCAAAGGGAGTTACTCTACCCCACAGAAACACTGCTCCTGAACTGCCTGAAAAGCCTTGATTGAAGTCCTGCCTTTTTTTCCGTAACATGGTGATGTCACCAAGTAACACATTTTGCCTAGCAGCTAGTTTGGCAAGCCCTCAAACAAGTAACAATAAGTAAACAAACGTGACAAACAATAAACCCTGAAAGTCGCCCTGTCGGAGTTTATTTCACAACAATGACACTGTACCACGGCTACTTACTTAAAAAATCAATAATTTGACACGAAAACGGTCCGCTGGAGCCTGAGATCAGAACTGCGCCCATAGAAACGGTTTATTATACATAGGAACGGACTGCTGTAAATAAATAACAGACTGTAGAACGCTGTGATTGACCAATCAGAATCGAGTATTCAACAAGGCCGTGTAATAAAGCTAGTTAGAGCGGAGCTGGAGTGGAGTCTGAAGAGTTGACCAATCATAACAGTGGGCCAACTGACCAATCAGAGCAGGCTGGGCTTTTTGGGAAGGGGAGGGGCTCAAACAGAGCGTTTCAGACAGAGGGTGAAAAGAGGTGCTGCAACACAGCCGGGATGAGAAGTGTAAAGCATTTTTTGAGCATTAAGGTATGCAAACATGTTCAAGTAGAAACCCAAAATACAAGTATGAACTTGAAAATGAGCCTAATAGCTCCCCTTTAACCACCCACCGGTTCACACACACACACAGTCCTGCTACCGTATCACTACTCTCCGGGTCTGGGGTTGGAAAGTGAGTCAGGCAGTCCCTCCCTCTCCCCCAGCGGCCCCCACTACCACTTCCTCTTCAGTTTACAAATATACAACTCTGTGGGTGTTTTCAAGAGCGGCTTCTTCGAACAGACACAGCTGAAAGGAAAGCGCAACTGCGACTGCATGAGAGATACAAAAGAGAGAGAGAAAAAAAACTTCCCACTGTGATGAAGCTTTTTTGTTTGTACAAAGCATGTCAGCATGTTTGTCACCACGGTGATGAAACGATCATCTATAGCATATCTGCATGTGTTGAATACACAACTATTGTCCCTCTCAACCCTGAAACTCCAGTACAAGTTTTATTGCTGTACAGCATGGACACATTCTGGTTAACGGTGGCTGACACATTATGTGTCATTGTGCTATTTAAAAACATACTTTCTATATAATATGAGTCTTGTGGTTGAGTGGGTGAATCTGCTGCTACTGAGACCACTGAGCAAAAAGCTCCTGCACCGCCTTATCTGCGAGTTCAAGTCAGCTAAATGACGGCCTCAATGAGGAAACCAACAACAGGACTTTTAAATCATTATGTTTATTTCAATCTTTTGGATACATTATTGTACATAAATACAGCAGAATTAAAGGTCCAGTGTGTAGGATCTGGCAGTGTCTAGCAATGAGGTGAGGATATTACAACCAACTGAAGCCTCTCCCTCCCGTGTGTCAAGCGTTTTGGAGAGCTAAGTTGGTTGACACGAAAACGCGAGTGTCCCTCTCTAGAGTCAGTTGGAACAGAGCCAGTGTGTAGAGTGTGTGTACGTGGGAAGTGAGTGGTGAAGCAAGAGAGATTCCTACACATTGGATCTTTAAAGCGATTATATCATTCATTCTACCGCTGGAGGAATAAATAAATAGTGTGCAGCAAAAATGTTACAGCAAAAATGAAAAGAAATGTGTAAGGAGACAGTTTGTATGTTTTTAATTTTAGCATGAATATGACACATATGTTTATACTCAGCAACAATATGAAGATCAGGAAGACTGAACAAGGTATGAAAGTTTTTTGAAAAATCCAGCTATGACGAGTTCGACAGAACATTCGGACGATTATGTTTAAAATAAGTACAAAGAAGTATTTAAAAATTCCCTGATAAGAAACGTTCTATTATACTGTAAAACATTTAAAAATTGAGTTTCACCCCCCCCCCCCACCCCCGCCCCCCCACACCCCCTGCCTCGATAAGAAAGCCATACCATCACGGTCCTGAGCTTTATAGCACTCAGAGGCACAAAGGGGTTTTCACACCTGCCTGTCTTTCCGGTTAAGACCTACTTGTTCTTTACAAAGAGAATCGTTAGTCCTTGTAACTTTTATTTTCTACTTTTATTCACTGTTCAAACGTTCGGATTCATGGTGAAATATCAATGTGATATTTATATCATAAATGCACCGAAGATGTTCTCGAAGGGTCTCTGTTGCGAAATGTTTGAGGTATTGCTCACTTCCACAAAAAGGGCATCTCCTTTTGTGAGGTGAAACACCCCACCCAGGTAACTGTTGGATCGCATTTCCCTGGACTTCTTTGAGTATGTTTTGGACATCAGGAGGGGAATAGTTCCCCCAAAGTACCGTTTAGTTCTCTGATTAACAGAGTGGACAAATCTACCGGTGTCTAAGAAGGAAACCTTGGAATAGACATGGTAATAACCTTCCTTCTGAATGACAATACTTTTGTCTTCGTAGTCCATTTCATACAGGAGAGGGTTTGCGATCATGCTCCATGCCATGATTTTATTTCCGTGAACTACGTCTTGTCCACCTGGGGGGGAGGGGGAAACAGCAACAATGTGAAGTCTGACTTTTCATTTTATTCATATAATGTACTCACAATCGATCATTTGAAACAGAGAGTTTGCAGTTTGCAGTTTAAAACTAGAAAATGCATTTCCTGCAGAAAATGCGTGTGAATGCTGAAAGCTAAAATAAATGGCAAAGTACTGCTGAAAATGCGGAAAAGAGGATTTGAAGATTTTCTCCACTGAGTTACATTGTAAAAAAAAAATTTAAAAAAGCTTAAAATTTGCAAAAGCATATATGGTATAAACAGCAAAAGTCATAGCATAAAATGTCCTTAAAGAGCTGAATATTTTGATATTTGAGTCCAAAAAACACACGGAGGAAATAGCGGAAGAATAAAGATTTGGATCACAATACTGTGAATGCTTAATCAGCATTCACACAATGATGAATACATTATATAGTGCTACAGGAATGAGTCCTAAATTCCCCGGAAATGAGTTAGCATTTTAGCACTTCTGGTTCCCTCTTCTGTTTTTTTTTAATGTGTATTTAGTCAGATGCTGGAAATAAGGCCTGTGGTCAACACAAGCTGAAGAGATTTTAACATTTTGTTCTACGATATAAAATACGTCAGTAAATATCCCACTTGTGAATTTTCTTAATAAAGGTGGGTGCTAACAAGTGGCTAAATGAGACCACTAAATGTCATCACGCCAACTTGTCCACCTTTACAGCCTCGTTGCGTATGCTCGCGCTCATGTGACCGTGGTGTAGTTCGCTTATAGTGTAACGTTAGCTTTTTACATCTGCCGATTGCATTCAAACTTCAAAAATCATAAAAGTGGGGATCATTTGTGGAGATTATCTTGCTGAACAGAACGTGTAAGTATCATAAACGTGTGTTTGCTGCAGAGTTTATTTCCTGCAATAATCCAAAACCCGATGGAAAAATTCTCATTGGCTTTTTGACAAGGGAAAAAAAATACGTCATCCCTGCACCGCTCTATGCTATGACAATACTGTATATGTCATTTATTTTCTGCCTTGGTAATAAATTGAAAACTGTGGTAATGGAGGGAACATCAGCACTGGTCTCACCTGTCAGATGTGCAACCGGTTTGGAAGGGAGAATAGTAGGACTGGGACTTTTAGTGGAAGAAGTATCGTCTTGACCTGTGTGAGGACCAGAAACAATGTCACTGATGTGGATTAAGTAACTGAAGAGATATTTAAAAGTAAAAAGTAAAAGTAAAAAGTGCTGAGACATACCTGCAATTTGCTTAGAGGGTGAATTTGCGGTATCCTGCAATGGAAAGAAAAATGGTTTACCTCCCAGTTGTATATATGTTTGTGTTTGTGAACATTCAGAAACATGCACTGTTGCTGGGTATGTGACAGTATCTGAATTTTATTTTTCTATGATGTTATCTTTCTGCAGAACAAAGTAGGACAGGTCTGTCTTTCTGGTGAAGAACTAAAAAGTAGATCGAAATCATGCTACAGGAAAGAGACCACTTCCTGTCCCCCTTGTTTGCACGATATGTCTACGACCTTGTTTACCAACCCATGTCCTTCTCCCCTTCTACTCTGTGACTGCTGCCCTCACACAGAGCAACAGACGAGGACTGGAAACTGAGTCACGGCGATCATCCACCATTTCAGGAGATCAAGTCTGCATGCCATGTTTCCCATTAAATGGGCTGGACTTCTACGTCTTTACTCTCTTCCCCATAATAGTGAACTTATTTCACCGTCAGCAGTTTTTGGATCATTCAGCAATCATCCATGTGACTGTAGTAAATGTCAGTTCTGTTTCTTTTGCTTCACTAGACTTGAACAATATCCTTACTCACACATAAATGTTGTCTAAAATGTGGGCCTGCTTTTTTTCTCCCAATATTGTACTGACATCGTTTTTTTTAAATCACACCATTACTCCGTTATGACACTACGGGAACATCTGTAACCACAAATTGACTCTTGGACAGTGGAAGTTTCCACTTTGGTTATGACAGCAGAGCAGGCAGTTTCCCATACGGAGCATGTGACTCTGTGATTTGCATATATGAAAAAGTGATGTGAACCATGGTAATAGTCCTTGCGCTTCTACTTTGTGTTACATATTTCATTAATAAAACAAAACAAAACTCACAATTTTGAAATTTTACAGTTCTAAAGTAACTTTATCATCCCCAAAACATGAAGTGTGCCGCTTTTAGAATATTTCACGATGCAGTTTCATGTTCCGGGGTCGCTCATTTTTGTATTTTGCTATCTTTGTCTAAACATTTTACCGTAATATTATCAATAAGCATTCAATTCACTTCAAGTAATTCCATTTTGCATAAAAATGTTAAAGTATGAATAGGTAATACTGTGTTTAAACTAAGTGTGATGAAGTGTTTAAAGAAAATCAAGATGTTACTGAAAAAAGCAGAAGAATTTCCATTATGAATACTTACAACTATCGTGAATAAAAGGTGTTATTGACAAAAACACAACAGAAAGAGTTTTGGGTTGAGGCTGACAGAAAACAAGTAAAAGAAAAGAAAACTGAAAGTGAGAATAAGGTGTTGCAACTGATGAGGAAAGTGAGATTTAAAAAGAAATGAATCAAACAAGTAGCACTCTGACACAGCGTTGATAAGAAATCACAGGCATTGTAAGCAGGTGCAGACTCAGAGATGTGGTTGATACTCACAGGTTCAGGATGGTAGAGACGGTAGATAAAGCAGGCTTCTATGGCAAGGCCGCACAACGCCACGATCACCAGCATGATCAGCAGGGTCT
>CAKALG010001345.1:0-18015 GCA_916700815.1 Helicolenus hilgendorfi | reverse complement strand
CGCTCCAGGTATGACCTCGCTCCAGGTGTGACCCCGCTCCACGGTTACCTGCGAGACAAGGAGGCACAAGGACTCCCAGGAAGGAATGCAGTTAGTAACAACATGGACATGGGACATGAGTATATACAGAAGGAGAGAGGAGCTCAGTGTGTCATAGGAAGTCCCCCAGCAGTCTTGGCCTATAGCAGCTTAAGTATAAGCATTATCAAAGAGGAAAGTCTTTAGCCTACTCTTAAATGTAGAGACGGTGTCTCCCGGACTGAAACTGGGAGCTGGTTCCAGAGAAGAGGAGCTTGATAGCTGAAGGCTCTCGCTCCCATCATAGTGTATTTAGGTATATAATATATATATAATATATAATACGGGTATATACTATCCACTTCCACTTGTTCTTTGGTGATGTTGAAAGCTTTTTCTCAATCTGAAGTGAACCTTGGCAGGCATTGATGTCATGAAATCTTTATCACATGCATAAACCAGTGTGAACATGCAGTATAAAGCAAGCGCTCCTAATTAACACAATATAGAGTAATACCTTCGAGGAGCACCGTGAAAGCTTAAATAAATTCGACAGGGTTTATACTCTGAAAATCAATCTCTGCTTGGTGTGCTTGGTGGGTGCAGTGAAACGTTTTAACTAACATCTTAAATAAATGGATATAGGGTTATCGATTCCAACACGGTGGATGGAATTGACGTGAAGCGAGATATCTGTCATAGAGAAATGTATTTCTCTGTTCATATTTAATGTTCATGAGTCAGGCTTTACTTTAGACATTAACACACCTATAATATTCAGTATTCAGTAGATGACGGGAGCAGAGGAAGATATTATCTTTTTAATTACATTTTCACCTCGGGCTCTCATTATACCTCAAGTGCTGTACATAATGAGCCAACACCTTAAATAAGTAAAGGTGATACTGCTATTGATTAGAACGTGAAGACCCGAGGCAAGCTATCAGTCATAGAAAATATCCCTCTGAGTTCATGTGTAATGTGCGCTCCAGTTGGTCTGTTATGGACTCATTACTCAATATCCTCGAATAACTTTACATGGAAAGAAATGCTATTCATTACAAGCTAACTGATTCTACAACAGCAAATGGCTGCACTTAACAAAGCCAGAGTATATTCATGTTTTCTGCTGTGTGTGTATCCTCTGTGTTTTGTCTTCAGTAATGAAAAGGTCAGTGATGCAGTCTTGTCTTTATGTGTTAACCTTGCAAACTCAAAAGGTTAAAGCTGCAGCAGCCTGAAATGAATAATACTGTATTTATCCATTACATGTGCACGGAAACCACATTATTATTTGACTGAGTGCGGGCCAGATCCTGATCTAATGAACTCTGTCCTTGTTACCACTCACATATTATTCCTCGATTGGCTGCTTAGCACCTACCCAGAGGCTGTTAAGATTAGAAGGCCATGAAGAGGCTCTGCAAAGCAAACCTCCCCAGCCTGATATCAATAGGTGAAGCAGACGTTATTACCAATGATTTATTGATTGTGAGATTGTAAGGGGCAGGAAGGAGCAGACCCATAAACTCTTGTGGTAATGGCGACCCTTAAGGGCACTCAGGAAATTAGGCCACCTGTAAGGGCTCACAACAATTAAGCTACTTGTCCTTGCTCTGCAATCAGACTTGGTCCCCATTACGCACGGAGTCGTACTCTCTGCATAATGCATCGTTTTTTCATACAATCATTTAATACTAAGTAACCAGTTGAGACTTTTTTTCGTCGTCCGACTTAACCCGTCCTCACTCCAAACTCGTGAAATACCGCAACTTGGTGCTACGTCATCTCTCAACTCTAGTCTGGCATCTCAAGTTGCTAATCGGACCGTAAACAATGTGCAGCGCACGGAAAAGGAAGTCTTGGCCCAGATATAACCCCAGGAATATAGCCCCTTACCCCCAGAGGCTTATTAGACCGATAGCCGATGGGTTCGGAGATTGCATTCATACTCTACCAATTTGTTTTGCCAATTATGTTTTGTGAGAAATCATAACTTGGCAGGACTTTGATATGGGAGAGCAGGGTTTGCATCCTGACTCCAGCCCCTTGGTTAAAGGCAGGAAAGATCATGTTAAATGTTAACAAAGTAAACACATCTCTCATGCTCCAAGTTTGACTTTTGCAATATTGAACCAAGACCATGATCTTTACCAAACCTTAAAGTAAATATAACCACCAATCTCCTCATCATTCTCACTTGCTTCAGAGCAACCTTCACTTTCCCTCGCTCTACTCTCATCGATTTCACTACTCTTTGTCTCCATCACATCTTCCTGCTCCTCTTCTTCAAGAACAGACCCCTCTACAAGCATAAAGCATTCACAGGTAAATACACCTCTTAATGTTGTACCTTAGTAACCAATAGAGACCAAAATACTCATACCAGGACATCTGGGTAACTCATGAGTCACACATCACTAATGAGATTATTGCACTAACTACCTTCTGAAACCTCGTGTTGACCTGTTGCTCTTGCTGATTCTTGTTTTTTTATTTTAAATCCATTGACCTGAAAGTTTTCCCCTTTTGTCACCATTACTGTAAAAAAACAACCTCTCAGTCACTTCTGAGTTTTAATGCAATACCTTCCTGTCACAAAGGTGCTTGTTTTTTGTTAAAGCATAACTTCCATTCAGCCACGACTCCCTTCTCTTTGAGTTGTTGTCATTGTTATTTGTGAAATCAGAGCCGCAGCCACTTACCGCTTAAAACATCACCTTTGTTTGTTTGACTGCAGCAGAAAATTGCTCTGTGCCATTCAGCATTTGTTATGATTGTTTTGTTTTCAACTGCAATTTGTGCTCAGTGGGTCATTTCGACTATCTTCATGTTTATTTTACATTATTACACTTTGCAACAAAAATGTGGGGGCGATGTTTGGGCGGGTTCTCTTATGGTTTTCTATTTAAGAGCTACTAAATCAGATTATGAATGAAGGGAAGATAAGGCTATGTTGACCCTATTCACTTCACTTGACTTATCATGTTGGATAAGTGGAAACTTTGACGTGCTAGTGGCAGTAAATGAAAAGTCAAGGAATCACAAAAGTTGCTAGGATCCATCCAGTAGGAACCATGAAAGTCTGTGCCAAATGTCATGGCAATCCATCCATCAGTTGTTGCAATATTTCAGTCTAAGTGGTGGACCGATTAACCGACATCACCATCTAAAACAGGTAACTTAAACTAAAATGTGATCTGACAATAGTTACACCTGTCCATTAGGCGAAGCCCCTCAACCTCCCTGATCAGGTGATTTGGTCTGGTGTGATGTCACTTCCTTCCTGTCTTGCTCCCCCTATTGGCTGTTGTGGTTCACTGCAGGTTCAGCATGAGGTGTCTCCATGAGGTGCTGTGGAGTGTTTGTCCTCCTCGGTCTTCATCAGGTAAGATTGTGTGCTGCAGTTTAAGCTGGTTTAAAAGAGCAATGAAGAAGTAGAAGTGGACATCATCTCCTGGTTTTAGTGCTGACAGATGTTTGCTTTTTGTTTGTGCTTGTTAGGATGGATGTGGGCATGATGAGAAGCTGGGTTAGCTGGATTAGTGCATCAACACTGTTGGCTCAGGTAAGGGTTCTTTCTTCAGCTATTTTACAACACTGACTGTTTTGACTGTGCAGTGGAGTCCACTGCTCTTTGGGCAGTGAGTGTTTGAGATGGCATGCTTGAAGCTTTGAAATTGCTTGAGTTGTTGTACTGTTTGCCATCATTTTATCTTTGGGTTAGTGTGGGGGATTGTTTAAAACCTGTCTGACTGTTTCACTCTTGCCATGTTGGACTTACAGTATTCTTTTAGCAGTGTTGCCATGTAGAACAGATGGCCACACCTGATGTATGATGAATGTATGATCCAAGTAATGATCTAAATAAACCAGGGGTTTTCTATAAAACTTTGTCGCTAGATTTATAAACTATCATCTATTATTTTGTTTGTCAAAATAATGTGTTTGAGTGTGAGTGCAATAGTAGAGACAATACATGCATGTACACAAGTGAATGCAATAACTTTGTGTGTTGTGTTATACCCTTTTCCCACGAAGCCAGCTAAGAATAAGCGATAGACTCCTTTCCCATTGTGAGTATGCTGTGCCGTTGCACTGGCCTCTCTGGGTTTTTCTATAGCGTGTCACGTTCGACGTCTTGGATGCGCCAGCCAGCACCGGAAGCAGGGTTAGTAAACAATGAAAATGTTACGGTTGTTACTTTTTTTATATATCGGTTACCTATTAAGTCTCTCTTTCAAAGCAGAGTTGGGGATTGTTGGAACAGAAGAAAGACAAACAAAGACGATTTTGATAGTGTGTTTTACGATGATCAGTGAGGTAAAATGACTGTTGTCTGACTGGAGTCTGGTGGCTTTGAGGAGAGCATATTAATTGCAGGTTTTGTACATTAATAGATTATAATAATTGTCCAAATCCCTGTTGATTTATTTTATTATATATACACTTCTTTGCACGTCACATAGCAACGCCCCGGAAAAAGGGAGAAAATGTTTCCATCACTGCCGATTGGAGCTGATAAATACCCGTGACTACTGCAGAGTCATTTGTCCCGGGAATGAATGCCGATTTCTTTAATTCTCATTAAAGACAAAAACCAGATGTTAGTGGGTGTAAGTGGGTTTTTCCAGTGGGAAATGGGCATTGGATTGTACATGTCCCCTGAAGGTCTAAATAAAGCTGAAGGGTCTCGGTCGCTGGTCAGTACGACTGTAGGTCATCTTTATCGTCTGTGAGTTTGAGCTGCCTTCGTGGCATTCAAGGCTTCACCATGTTTAATCCATGGGTTTCTTTTGCCTCTGGGTTTTAATAAGTCTTTGTGTAGTCTATGGGGCTCTACATTATGTGGTCCCAGAGGCTATGAAGAACCTTGTGCCTCCATGAAGACCTTTAGTAAGTGGGTGGTACGACCAAGCCTGCCCGCCATGTTAAGAGTGAGTTTTTGTTGCTGTAGGGTACGTAGAGGACGCCCCAGGGCCACGCTTGTGATGTCGGAGCAAGAGGCCTGTAACATCTCATCCTCAGGTCAACCCTGGACTCAAAGAGCAAGTCATTTTCTCAAGTTGTCCTGGGGGGGTTGATAGCTTGGTGAAGACAAAGTTGACTGCTGTATCTCAGCAAAGCTGTTACCCACATTAATCTTATTTTGCAGATGGAATTAGCATGATGAGCCAAATGGGTTCTGGACAACCAACACGGTCACACGGGAACGCGTATAAATACCACAACATTACATGGACATTCCACCTGTCATGAGTACACATTTTAGCCTTTTTGCATGTAATTTCTACGTCATGCATACATCCGCAGTTAGAAAACCACTAACTTAGGTTCAGGCAAGAAAATCATTTAGTTAGGGTAAAGAAAAACATCATGGTTGGGATTAAAATAAGGGAACTAAATAAAACAATATAACATAACAATGTAACACAACTACAGAAAACACGTCACAAACGTCACTAAAAGTCCTGTGTTTGTTGGACCCATCCACCTCCCTATCTGCCCGCCATAAGCAGCCTTTCTTGCATTTTCCTTTACATCACTAGCTCTGAGCGTAGCATATTTCCACGGATGCATTTACATCGCAGTCACTACATGGTTTACAAATGACACGCCAAAAGCAAGAACGCCGTTCTTAAGGCGTACTTATTGCACATTATTGTGGCATTTATACACATTTTTGTGCGAACAGGCTGGTACAACAGCAACACCAACAACAAGGTTAATAACTTAAACTTTTAGCAACTCATTTATCCCCCAAAATAGAGCACATATAAAGCAAGCCAAAGATTTATTACTGCCCTTTTGTTGAACCACACATGGATGCTGATTCTTCTTTTTTGTGCAATAATACTTCTTTCTTTTTAATTAGGATTTTTCTTTACCTCTTAATTGCTGTTGTTCCCGAGTAAAGTTTGTTTTCTCTACTTTAACCAACTATTCAGTTTTGTTTTGTTTTTTTTGCCCTCCAGAAATATATCCATCGTGCCAAACAACTAAATATGTAAATAATTCAAGTGATAATACGCTGTGAAGATAAAATATATACTCTACATTGTTTTAATTAAAAGCAAATGTTGAGCTGTTTATCTTCCCGTAAGTGATTTTAAATAATGCATGTCATTATTAATGGTGGCTCTCGTTTTTTCATTTTCTTTTTGTTTTTGTATTCACACTCGAATTCATTGCTGTCTTGTGTTGAATTCTGCTGCAGGTCGAATTGCATGTGTGGTCCTCTAATATAAGGGGAAATTCAGAAATGATTTTCTCTCGAAATCGTAGCTGTTGCTATTTAAAAAAAAAAAAAAAAGTGGTTTATATTCATCTTGCTGAGCTCATATTGACCTTTTGTATTGATAGGGCCGGGAAATTTCAAGTAGCAACCTCAGGAGAATTGAACTAGCCTAACTGAATATTGTGTTAGTGCCTCTGCATGTCATTATGTCTTTCTTCAAATGAAAAAAGGCTTTTTTTGGATTTTGGAAATTGTGTATAGAATTGGACTTTTTGTTTTGCAGGCCTACTGCAGTATTATCTTTTGAGTAAATGCAAATTTTGCTCAAATGTTGCAACCCTATTTCTGCCTGTTAGACCCCCATCCTCTCCTTCTGTGGCACACTGCGGATGAGCTCTGAAACAGGTGCTAGAGTGCCTTCTTGTGACCGCATTAGGAAGTGCACAATAATGGCCCTATCAGAGGCAGCTCGTCCAAACATAAAATACAGTATTTTAAAGGAGCACGGTGACAGAAATATTGAATTATATGACAAATTGAGGAAGTATTATGACTGTCTTCCCTTTCAAATGCATGCATACTCTGACTTCAACTCACAACAGGATTGTGGAGTAATGTATTGATTGTTCAAATGCTGCATTGAATGCTTCTTTTGTTGATGTGATTGATGTTTTTTCACCAACACCACTCAAAAAGCAGAACCTCTATAGGATAATTACCCGCTCTGCAAATGATTGTAATTTGAGTTGAACATTACTAATTGGTGTTACTAAATGTAAGGACTTTCAGTAGCCCCGGTATAATTAACCATTTTGAATGCCTCCTTTTTTATTGACATTTAACACAATACACGAGAATCCTGAATATCAACCTAATGGATCTTATTAGCCACGTCCTCTAGACCAAGGTGAATTAATCAAAGCAGACTTGATTTATATACCCCGCCCCTTCCTTTCTTCTTCCTCTCTCTCAGTTTCCTGCGCTCTCTCACACCGAGGCAGCTGGGGATTCATTTGTCTTGCTGATTAATGATGAGAACCATATCCTCCACAACACCAGTAAATTAAAAGAGATTGGGGACAGAGAGAAAGAACATCAAGGTCCATTCATCCCAATCAAATTTCACAGTGGGTCCAATTCATCCTAAGCTTTATTTGTATTGTCTGCTATACAAACACAAAAAAAAGCATTCACTCTCTCCTCCCAGACCCTCTCTGGCAGTCTGGGGATTTCAACTGGCAACTTTCCAGGTGCACGCTCATTTTTCAAGCCTTCAGGGTACAACCATACCCATTACTGTTTCAGGTGGTAATTGTTCATCAGCAGCAGCAGCGACAGCTCGCTTGTAGTACTGCTGCCTCTATGTTTACTGAACAGTCTTCATGTTCTCCCTGTGTGTGTTGGTGTCCTCCCAGTCTAAAGAAATACATTTAATCATGTACAGTAAAGACATTGACGACTCTAGATTGGCAGTAGGTTAGTGTATATAATGTAATATGGAGTCTGTGATGTAATCAGTGGGCAACCTCCGGGTCTGAAAAGTGAAGCCAATGCTGAAGCACATTAAACTTGCATTATTTCTAAAATCCAGCAGGGGGCGACTCGTCTGGTTGCAAAAAGAAGTCTGATTGTATAGAAGTCGATGAGAAAATGAGCCACTTGATTTATTACCTCAGTAATCTTTGTAAACATGAGTTTATGGTCTCAGTCGCTAGTTTCAAGTCTTCTTCAATACAGCATGATGTTCATTTAGTAAATTATGGTCCCATTTAAAGTCAAATAGACCGTAAAGCAGGGGATGCTTTAGGGCGTGGCTACCTTGTGAGTGACAGGTCGCTACCACGGCGTTGTCCGGTCTGGAAGTCGTCCATGTTTTCGTCTTAGAAACCTTTTTGGTCGCCTAAAAATGTCTTATTCAGGGTTCGGTTGGACTTAGCTCCACCCTCTCGTCTCACTTCTGGTTCCAAATAACCAAGATGGTGACGGCCAAAATGCCGAACTCGAGGCTTCAAAACGCTAGTCCACAAACCAATGGGTGATGTCACGGTGTCTACATCTCTGTGCTCTAAATCAGTGTTTCTCAAACGGGGGAATAGTAACCCTACAGGTATTTTGGATTACTGCAGGTGGTATGTGAGATTTTTTTTTTATGTTAAATTAAAAAATATCAGCCATGCATAATTCCTAAAATAATACTATAAGTTCAATAAAAATAATGTAAATGTAAGTTTGATAAAATACATTTTACATTAAATTTTCAGTGCAATTGTAAACTGCTGTTAACAAACTCGTATTTTTCCAACTAAAAATGTTTTGCGCTGGTTTGTGCACAACAGGTAATGATTAGCCTAACGTGGCTAAACGATATATTAATTTAGCATGTTAGCATGCTGGCATTTGCTAACAAAGTGGCCCCATGATAACAGCATGTTCCAAGTTTCAGCTGTAGTTTATATGAATGTCAAACTGTTCTTGTTGTTATTTCTGTTTCTAGTAATGTTTCCCTTCACCCCTTGCTGCTGTATCATGTAGCTGTTGCAACAAACTATTTCCCCACATTAGGAATCGATAACTTTTCATCTTATTGTATTTGTTGGACATACTGATTGCTCCGCTCTCAGCGGGACCCTGCAGTGTATAGACGGTGTTTGTAAATTGTTCAGGGACTCAATCAGTCCCTAAATGTTTCATTTATCCTCACAGCGTTTGGCAGCTTCCCAAAAATCATGACACGTCTCCAGTGACTGGCGTCCGGAGGAAATAGATGGGAGCTCTGAGAAGCACTCAGGTCACATCTCCCTAATTAATGCTGCCTCCCTCTGCTGCTTTAAAATCAACTGTAGTTTCCATCTTCTTCTTTTTTCAGTGACACTTTCATTTCTTGTCTCTGTTTTACCTGCCACGTGCCTTCAAAGTCACTAGAGCCTCATCTTGGATCAAAAGACGAGGAGTTACAAGAAGGAGTTGACAGTTTGAAAACGTGCAGCTCTGCCAGGGCAGCAGCAGGAATGAGCATTAGATGGTCTGCGAGGTTCGTAACCCGCTGACATTCACCGATTCATTGATCTCTGGAAGAAATATGCAGTAATTAAGAAAGGCAGGGATGTGAAAAATATTAAATTAACAGCAAGCAGACAAGCAGATATTTGTGTGTACCCTGGGTGTGTCAGTTAAACAAAACAAGAATCAACCTGAACATGGCATCTTTTAGCTCCATCTGCACGGCCGGAAGTTGGATTTGGCGCCATCGAAGCAGCGCATGTTGATTGTGACGGACAGGTGCGCTGATGTGAAAAATGTGTTCAGTGTGTAGGATCTTGGGGGATATATATATGAAACTAAGAATGGTTGTGTTTTCGTTAGCTTAGAATGAGCCCTTCATATCTACATACAGTAGGGAGCGGGTCCTCTTCATAGAGTCCGCCATGTTGCTCCGCCGTGTTTCTACAGTAGCCCTGAACACACAAATCAAACACTGGCTCTAAAGAGAGCCTTTCGTGTTTTACTTTACCTGAAGGCCACCGTAGTTCTCCAACACACTTGTGAAACTGTGGTAACGTGACCGGCAGGGTGTAAAACCGTGGTACCGCCACGTTTTTACACTCTGTGGCTCACGTTACTGCAGTCTTGGAAAGGGAGGAGTGAGCGGAGGGGTATTCAGTTGGTTGCAATCTGCAACCACACCACTAGATGACGCCAACGCCTACACACTGTACCTTTTTAAGTGGTATTTTACGAAGTCAAGCAGCAACCACAGCAGCAGACTGGGGGAGACTGCAGTTCCTCTAATGACCACCAGGCGGCAACTTCCGGGTTTGAAAAGTGAAGCTAATGCTTAAGTGCCTTAAACTTGCATTCTTTCTAACAGCCAGCAGAGGGCGACTCCTCTGGTTGCAAAAAAAAAGAAGTCAGATTGTATAGAAGTCTATGAGAAAATGAGCCTACTTCTCACTTGATTTATTACCTCAGTAAACATTGTAAACATGACTTTATGGTCTCAATCGCTAGATTCAAGTCTTCTTCAATACAGCATGATGTTCATTTAGTAAATTATGGTCCCATTTAGAGTCAAGTAGACCATAAAGGAAGGGATGCTTTAGGGCGGGGCTACCTTGTGATTGACAGGTCGTTGTCCGTGTTTTCGTCTTGTTATGTTAATTGAAAGTTAATTGTTGTTTTGGTCACTTAAAAAATGTCTTATTCAACATCCGGTTGCATTTAGCTCTACCCTCTCATGTCACTTCTTGTTGCAAGATACCAAGATGGCAACAGCCAATAACCAAGATGACTTCAGAATGGCAGTCCACAAACCAATCGGTGACGTCCCGGTGACTACGTTCTGTTTCCTCACATTAGTCTTTTGTGCTCTTTATACACTTACTGTGTACCTTTGTACAGTATTACTTATTTAATTCCCTTGAATTATTAAACTGCCCTCGTGTCTCTTTTATGAAGGACAACAAATGCTAAAAGGAATCAAAGATAACACAATGATTTGTTTAATCACCAAAAACTCTGACTAATTTTAAGATGAATATATAACTGTATTAAATTAAAGCTTCAGCAGAGTGAGACTATTGAAAGGACAAGGTTGAATGTGATAATGCTATTAAAGCTATTCAGTAATTTAATGGTATTAATTATGATTTCGAGAGAACACGTCAAAGGTAAAGGAAATGTGATTTAGAATTGTGTTTTTTTCTAAATCAAGGCATGGGGGGTATACATGTGATGGTAAATAATAAAAAAAATACATGAGGAAAGCAAGCATATGCTATATTACACAGCTAGTTTATTCATCAGTAATGTCTTTTACATTTTGTTATGAAAAATGACAAACATGTAAATTGATATTTGACAGCTGCCTCTCGTGAGCGCGTGGAAGACGTTCAAATCAGGCAGTAAAAAAAAGTAATAAAAACCCACAATTGTACATAACATGTTCCGGTGTCGTCAAGGTGACGTGATATGTCCGCTCTTGTCTGCTCTTGATTATTTATACCTTGATGTGACTCTTTTAAATGACCTTCAGAATAACACATTGTGTGGTAATCATCCACATTCAGAGAAGAAGTGACAGCATGTTGGAGTAAAGCACTGCACCAGGTGTGACATACAACAGACATACTTTACCAACTATCCCTGAATGTGTTGCCCACTTCCAAAGCAGACCTTAGCTCCCTGAGTCAGTGAGGCTCAGATTGTTATTATAAGTGTCACACTGACTCATGTCACACTGAGTCACTGTGAGCCGCTCCAGCAGATCCTTTTGCACAAATGTGTGACCAGTTGGATTTGTTGTGCTAATCTGCAGAAGGTTATATATAACATAAACTGTAGTATATATAATTTAAGAACTTTTCTGGAGTCACTCCACCGTCTCTGTGCTATCATCATTTTCCTGGTAAAGTTACTTTATGACAGCTCCTTACTTTGGTTAGTAGAACTTGACTCAATGAGGGGGCAGTAACACTAAATAGCATGCTCAGCCCGTTCTCATTCTCAGGACGTCAAATACTGAAGCTTTGTCATGGCCGGCAGCGTTCAATACCGACGCCCAAGGCACCCTTACATTGACTGTGAGGAGTTGCCCCGAGTGATTACATTACAGACCGTTTAGCTGCTGCCGTCTACAGCGCTCTCCATCAATACTGGAACAATTTCAGAAATTGTTGTCCCCACTAAAGGGGAGCTTTTTCTTGCCATTGTTGCATAACAATGCATGCTCATGGTACATCTCTTGTTGGGTCTCTAAATTATAGAGTACGGTTTAAACCTGCTCTATATGCAAAGCGTCTGTTATGATTTGATGCTATTTAAAAATAAATTTAATTGAATTGAACAGTCACTTCGTGAACGGACACGAAAACATGGGAAAATAGGCTCCAGGTTGAAAAATACCAAAGTTATCCTTTAACCAAGTTGATCGTAAACAAACAATGACCTTTGCACCATTCTGGGAATAAGGGAGAGGGCAACTATGAACATCTGGATGATCTAACGTGCTGAGAAAGTAATGTATGTCACTATGTGCAAACTAGCCAATAAATGATAGTTTGTCTTTTTAATATCACCTCATTATTTAATAGTTAAAATATTATTTTTTATCTCTGACAAAATAATATTAACTGAAGATTTACTTATTAGCTTTCACCAAAGCTTTCAACTGCATCTCATGGCCTTCAAAAGTGACTCTTGGTCAAGGACCTTTTGACCCTGATGTGGTCTGCTTCTGGTGGTCATTCAGTCTCTTGTTCAGGGTCTTCCATAACATAGTATTTACTACATCTGTTGCATGAGATATCATACAGCACCCAAGTTTCCTCTTAAAGGGGGAGGTGCTGTCTTAAGGGTGTACCGCAGAGATCTTAAAGAGTTCGATACCTTAAAGGGATAGTTTGGGTGTTTTGAAGTGGGGTTGTATGAGGTACTTCTCCATAGTCAGTGTATTACCTACAGTAGATGGAGTTTGGAGAAACAGACAGGAGTACCAGCAAGGGAGCAAAGCAATGTACTGCTGTGGACAGGGGCAGCAGCAAAACAGATTTTAGACACCTTAAGGAATCAATATCAGTTTAAGTTTACGCTATATTTCGAATATTTTTGCAAGTTTACCTCGCCATGAAACAGCTGTACAGTCTATGTCTCCAACGGGGAACTGAAGCTGTTATCTATGCTCTCTCCAAAGTCATCAAACTCCATTGAAAAAAACAGTAATTTTACTTTGCAGAACACAGGAGCTGCTGGTCTACCGCTGCCTTGATCATCGGTTAGTTAGTTTGTGTTATTGTGTGAAGTTAGTTAGTTTGGATTCACCAAAGTCACACAATAACACAAACAAACTAACCAATCGAGACAGCTGTAGACCAGCAACTCTCGTGTTCTGCTGTGACTTTTCAATGGAGTTTGGTAAATTTGGCAAGATCATTTCCTGTAAGTTAAACTGGCAAAAAGAGTACACTTAAACTGATATTTTTTGGATGAGCCTTTCTTTAAGGTGTCTAAATTCCGTTTTGCTGCTGTGCCCGTCTACAGCAGTACATTGCTTTGCTCCCGTGCTGGTACTCCTGTCTGCTTCTCCAAACGCCATCTACTGTAGGTAACACACTGACTATGGAGAAGTACCTCATACAACCCCACTTCAAAAAACCCAAAGTATCCCTTTAAGATGGTCTGGCTGATTGTGTTTCCTCCTCTCCTCTGGTTTGTGATGCTGTCGTGTTCCCAGATCTCACCTATTACTGAAGTGAGTGTTATCATCATTGATAGAAATGATGGCCACGGTTCTCACAGTAAGACTCAAATTGTGAGATTAAATGGCGTTTACTTTCCACCGTACTGCATCCTCACTGTCGAACTGATTCTGGTACCCGTCGGCTGTTATTCTATCCTTTTTTAAACGATGACATCGTGCTCATTTCATTAAATTTCTTGGACATATTCTCAGCTGAGCAACTGGTGCGAGCAACTGGTGTCTGGCTCATGTTGCCACAGCAATATACCATCAAGTCATACCAAGAGCAGAAATGTACTGACTGAATCACTCATTATCAGATGTGTTCTCATTTGGTATCTGCTCCGAGCTCACTATCGCAGCCAGAAACACTAATACCACAGATGACGGCGCAGCACTCAAAGCTCAGCAGTACAACAACAGGGTGTCAGGGTTGCGAGCTCGACAAACATTGGCTTCTTTCTACCCGCAGAACACACACATGGAGACACACACCCCTCCGCCGCCGCCGCTGCCTCCAGCATGTGCTATTTTGCCAACTGCAACCCTGGGCAAGATAATAAGATGGCTAGCAGACATTTTGTCAATATTTCTGTCTTGGCTCAGAGTGCGCCTGGTTGGCTGCTTACTGATAGATGTGTTGACTGAATTTTTTATTTTTTTTATTTTTTTTTCAAACAGGAGCTCGCCCTGGTTTGCCAGACTGCGAGAGAGCAAGTAGAGGCAAGTGTAGAGGGAGGAGAGAAGGGCTCACTAATGCAAAGCAGTTCATTAAAATCAGGCACAAAGCATGTATCAGGGGGGAGGGATGCTGCTAATCAGAGCCTGTGGTTCGTCCAGCAATATGTAAAGAGGAGATGGTACCCTCCTCAGCTGTGATCTTGTCTAGGGAGCAGAGGAGTTGTTTGATGCTAAGGAGGCCGTGCAGATGATTGATTTTCCAGAAGGATGCTTTGAGAGTCTGCTCTTGGTCTGCCATCTGATTAACATACACGGCATTATTCATGTCATGAATATACAAGGAGGCGAGGAACAAATAAATACTGACATGCATCCAGAAGCTGATAAATATTAAATGGCGCACACATGGCTTCAGATTTTACCATTTCATAATTTGAACATTCATGCTGTGAGGCCCCTTAGCCAAGGTCTAGTCCTCTGTTCAAACAGGTTGGGCAGCCATGTGAGGGAAAGTTCTTCACAAACATCATATTGGTGCTTTAGTTAGGTGTCATGAATACTGGAATTCAGATTTTGTTATCATCATTACAAGTTTGCAGTGTTTCCAACCAAAAGAAAGCCTCTCATTTGTTCCTGTTCTTCACATTTCATACAGAAATTCTTCTGTTTTAATGCTGAATTAATTTCATTCAAACAGAAAAGATCTCCTTACTCTTTTTTATAGAATATGTACTGAATCCTACCTGGATTCCAGCTAATTTGGCCTTGTATAAATTAATATATTAGGTAACTATGAGTGTAATGATCCATTAAACTAATCACATAAACTCGGATTGACTTCATTATTTATTAATGGTAAGCAACAGCAATCCATGATGCATCCTGCATTAATTCAAGTGTTACATCACAGTGAGTCATGCTTTACTCAAGCATGTGTTTTGTAACCTCATTATGAAGTGTTACCATGTTTTCTTATATAAATGCACTTTGTGCTTTATGTGCTTCTATTTTAGATTGTTCAAGTTGTTGATTTTATGCTTTTTCTCCATTTTAGTGTACAATAGTTATCGTGAGCTCATTTAACCCTTTGAGACATAACTACTGACTTTACTGTCTTTCAGAGGTCTCTAAACAGTCTTGGAATTACAAAATTGGATTTGCACTGTAGCGACCTGTCTATCACAAGGTAGCCACGCCCTAAAGCATCCCCAGCTTTATGGTATATTTGACTCTAAATGGGACCATAATTTACTAAATGAACATCATGATGTATTGAAGAAGACTTGAAATTAGCGATTGAGACCATAAACTCATGTTTACAATGTTTACTAAGGTAATAAATCAAGTGAGAAGTTAATTTTCTCATCGACTTCTATACAATCAGACTTCTTTTTGCAAACGGAGGTATAACTCCTTATTGAAAAGCTTCATGGAGGACTGTAGTGTGTGTGTTAATGCTTGTAAAACAGTTTATTTTAAGGAACAACATGCATCGACTAATGTTTCCCATTTTTTGTTTTGTCATATAGGAGGATGTGAATAAAAACTAATAGCACCAGCAGCGGTAACTGCGTGCTCTCACTGTTTGGACATCATGTTATCCGAGCAAACACACACTGAACGCAAACATACGCCACAGAGCAGTTGGGACCCCGCTGGCAGATGATCCAGCTGTGTCTCTGACATTGATTCAGCTAATGTCTCATTCGTTAAATGTGTTTCTTTATAGTCTCCTTCCTCATAACTATTTTTTTTTATATCCCATGAAATGAATTTGTGTGTAATTCACTTAATCATGAACCAGGAAATATAAAGAGCGGCGAGGGAGGATATCGGGCTGGACGGGCTGGTCAACAAACACTGGATTTTTGCCCAGTAGACGGACGTTCGTGTCCCGTGTGAAATCAGAAGTTATTTGTCTTGTAACTTACGTACTTAAGTAACACCACTTCTGAGGTTATTTTAAGTTAAACCACGATTTTTTCCTAAACATAACTAAGCAGTTTTGTTGCCTAAACCTAACCAAGTCCAACTTTTCCTAAGCCTTAGTAAATAGTTTTATTTTAAGCGTAAATTGACGTGTTGCTGGACATTTGTAGGAAAACTTTTTAGTAAGATATCATATGAACCGTTGTATGAGAATACGTTGAGTGCTGTCATGCAAAAGTTTCCAGTATACAGTTATGAACCTTTCAGAAAAATACTTTGAAATAAATTACACGGTCATGAATTTCAATTAATCTCCATGGAAACACTTAAGGACTTGACGTGTATGATAGAGGCTTGTGAAGGCTCAGTCTCCAGGAGGTGCTTCTCTCTATATGGGGCATCTGCAGAGTGCTATGGGCATCAAATGATGCGTATGAAATGAAGTGCTCTGTGTGTGTGTTGCACTTATTAACTGAATTGTCTGCAGTATGGAGAAACTACTATTAAAATATAGACCACAAAGAGAAAGTGTATCCTTAAAGTTTACTGAAAAAGGAAAGAACAGTGGAGTCTGCATTTAATTGAGGCCGAGACGGGTCTGAACCGAAGTTTTGAGACACCAGAAAAGTTGCATCCAAGACCAGAATCCAGCTCTGATTCAAACTCCAAAGAGAAACTAAAAGTAAAAGTATTTCTCGTGCTTGCCTAGGTGTCTTGTGTATGCATCACAGAGGTTATTAGCCCGCAGTCTGGGGTTGTTGCCTTTGAATCATTAAGTAAAGGGTGAGTGTTTGAAGCGCCTTGATATAATGATCCTTGGCAACTCTGAGAGTTCAAAGTAAATTGGCAAGGGTAAAAAAGGCTTTTCTGCCACTGAACAAAATAGAGAAATCAGCCAGCTATGTTTAATAGAATTTTCCATCAGTGCTCAACCAGTCTCTCAAATGGGTTATCTAAGATAATGGCTGCATGGGTTCATTACCTCCTTGTCAAATTAAATTTCTTTTTCTCCTCAAGGGGGATTGGATAGTGATTACAGATCTAACCAAAAGAAGGCTCTAACTTTCAGTCTAAAACTGGGGAAAGGCCACAATGACAGCAAAATTAGTCTATTTCATCTGAAGACCTTTGTTGCACGCTGACCCGTTCACGTTGCAGAGAGAGAAGGTGTTTCATGTGGTGGCACTGAGGATTGTCTTTGTTTCTTTCTTTCTTTGTGCGACTCTTGTTCCTCTTAAGTGAAGGTCTTTGTGAAAATGGGGTGATGTATAGGCAACAATTTACTTAAATAAAACAAAATCAGCAGATGAGACATTGTTGTAGGGCTTAATGGATTCTTATAATTAATGGTACTTACGTACGTACATATTTTACTTAGTTTATGTCAATGGTGTAGCCACGGGTGTGCAGAATGAATTTTGAGTTATAGCCTTACTAAAACAAATTATTTTTGCTAAACAGAACAACCATCTGCAGTCGTTGTATATTTCTACTAGTGGAAATTGGCAACCCTATACACACATTGAGCAGGAAAAAAAGTTATGAGCAGCCGTTGCATTTAGCCGGAACCTAGAAAGGCTGCACAGAAAGCTGCCGGGGCTTGTACGGAGCAGCAGCTGGCGGTGTCCTCACTTGCTGCATTTGCTCTTGTGACAACTTTTCATATATATATATATAAATGAAAAAAGTTTTTTTTTTCATTTTTTTTTTCCAACTTTTTTGACATTTTTTGTACTGTTTAGGAATTTTTTTGAAAATGTTTAAAAAACATTTTTGAAATATTTCGGGGGTTTTTTCGTAAAATTTTCGGAATTTTTCAGAATTTTTTTGGGACTTTTTCCAGACTTTTTTCTGATTTTTTTTCGGATGTTTTTTGATATTTTTTTGGAACGAAAAAAGTCAGAAAAAGAGTCCA
>CAKALG010001344.1:0-18605 GCA_916700815.1 Helicolenus hilgendorfi | reverse complement strand
CTGCGGCTTGTGCTGTTCGCCAGATGGGGCATTGCCGTGATGACTAGCTCCACCCTTCCTGTGGATTCACCTGCTGCGTTGGAGGCAATGCAGGTGAAGTTACCTGAATCCTTCAGGGATGTTACATTGATCTCCAGGCTTCCATTAGGGAAAACCAAAGTCCTGAAACAAATTGAGATGTACCGTTGAGTGATTTAATTCAATGCATTAACTGAAATGTAAATGTTACAACAAAGTAACAAACATATATTTTAAAAATGTCAGGCTATTGGCATTAGTCAGATAGGGATGTCATGAGTGACGAAGGCAACTTCAAACCTTGAAACATGATGTGTTCAAATGTAATCTTATAAAATATAGTTTTTGGCGAGAAACTTGAATAAATACAGTTTTTTGAAGGAGATATTTTCACAGCAATTTAAAATAGATAATACACAGTGAATTATGACCTATTTAACTAAAAACACACAAAATTGAAAATTGTTTGAGTTTTATTTTTTAATTTTTAATTTTTTTTTAGTTTAATTGGTATCAAGAATTGTGGAATTTTACATTTCTAGCATCATGACATTCCTATAGTCAGAACTTTAAAATGCCCAGGCCATTTTGCTCCCCATTCTTTTAATGTAGAAAGGAGCAAGACACATTGACTGCTTGCAAAATGATCCACCATTATTCTGACACGTTCAATTTAAGAGGCAACTCCCTTCTGGTCCACACCTCCCAGTCACGTAAGCCCTCCTTCTCTATCACCCACACAGGAGCCGATTGCTAATTGGTGTTCTTCTCATTAGCCTATTTAGTTGCACCTGTACTTTGCTGCCTCCAGCACCTAATGCTGCTGCCAAATTCCATCACCAGCATCCAGCCAGACTCTATCCAGAATCAATGCAATGACTGCCAGGCTGAGGGGCTATTTTGCTGACTGCTTGTGGGCTTCATCCCCAAAAGTATAAGCATTAACCCAAATGGTATTTGACAAAAATCCAACAATGCTTCATATCCATAAACTAGCTTTTCTGATCAAAAAATCTAAAGATGCTACATAAATGTCAAATCAAAAAGTATGAAAGGAAGTTAAGGGCTGTGATATACTTCAAAATTCTAACATTTTATAACTCATGTTGTATATGAAAAACCATAACTCGAAACCCACATATTTGACACATTATGCCAACTAGGCTACCAGATGGAAATGTGAGAAAGGTGTGACCTCAACAACTGCCTTCTAATCCTGAGTCAGAGTTGGCCCACACGAGTCATGTGCCTACGCCCTACTACTACAGCCAAGACAAAAATTATGTGAGATACACTGTCTGACTTTCTGACTTGGTTGCACATTGGCACATAGCACTGAGCTGGAGCGGTACAGGGAGGAATATTTAAACAGACCCTCTCTTGCACCTGCCAACTGGGTTGCCAGGTTTCTGACATCATTGAATATGGAGCGGTGCTCTCAGAGGACAAGTCACATCATGCCCTAAATTAACACCTTGCCTTTGATTTTGAGAAAATGTACAATCTATAGGCCTATGGAGAAAAGTAATCAAACAAGACTATACAGTGAAAGTGTATAGAAATAACCTTAGTACCTGGAGCTATTAGATATAAGTCGCCCCTCAGGGCTGATCCAGTGGACTTCAGGCTCTGGGTCGCCATTTGCCTTGCACTTCAGGCTGGCAGGCTGGCCTTCCATAGTCACTGTATGTGGCGACTTACGGGTCAGAACTGGTGGATCACAAATAAACTCCTAAAGGGCAAAATAAAGAATATGGTCATTATTTGTATTATCATTTCAATTATTAAAGGTCTGTCTTGGTTTCAAGGTTATGAGACATCTTTAATATTAGTTTCCTGCAAGTGAAGCTCAAAATGTCACCTCTTCAGGGATTGTCCAGAAGTACTTGGCACTGAGGTCAGCGGGAGAGGCGCATGTCTCAAGGTCGTCTTCTCTTGTCAGTCTTCTCAACCACAGAAGTTCACAGTTACAGTGAAGGGGGTTGCCACCAAAACTCAACACCAGGGAGGTGAGGGGGGAGCCTTTGGACTTGGCATAAACTGGGATTCTCAGGAACAATGGGTCTGGGGGAATTTTCTTCAGCTTGTTGGACGTCATGTCTAGCCTGTGAAAGGACGGGGTGGGGAGAAGATGAGGGATGGATAGAAGGAGAGAGGGATGAAGAGAGAGGGATGCATATATTATTATTATTAGATCAACAATAATTACTCAGTTGATATGCATTACATTATCTGTTCATCATCCGCTCATCTAACCATTTACCTGGCCAGCTTGTGTAGGTTGGTGAATACCCCTTGGGGAACATTTTCTATGAGGTTATGATCCATATTAAGGGTATTGACGTTGGTTAGGCGCCCAATCGTGTCCCAGGGCGCCTGGGCTAGGTTGTTGTAGCTGAGGTCGAGATCCTCCAATGTGGACAGGAAGTCATCAAAGGCATGGGGAGATATGGAGTGGAGCTGGTTGTTGGCAAGGATCAGGTGACGAAGGTTGGTCAAACCTTTGAAATGTTCATCCTGGTTGATGAAAAAGCAAAAAATGCTGTGAGAAGCATCGCAGTAATAGCATGATAAAGATACTGTATCTATCTACAGACATGTTATATGTATCTTTCTGTAATTGTAGCTCTATTGTTCAATTATGAACAATTATGAAAGTCTTGGCTACACCGGAGCCCCAGAAATATAGCCCCTTGCCCACAGAGGCTTTTCCGTCATCAGACCGATAGCCGAAGGGTTCCAAGATTGCCCATCCAAACTTAAAGGCCTCTAAGTCCGCTTATCAGTTCAATGATCCATCTGACTATTCATTCCCATTTCCCATCATTAATCCATCCTTCAGTCTCACCTTGATCACAGTTAATCTATTAGAGTCTAAGTGGAGGGCTCTCAGTCGCCGCAGGTCACTGAAGGCTGAAGGGAGAATCTGACTGATGGTGTTTCTGGACAGGGTCAGATGTAGCAGGCTGGTCATGTTGGCAAAGTCCTTTCTTCGGACAGCTGGGAGTGAGCAGAATAAACACAAAGAGATGCTCCATCAACAGAGTACTAATTGGCCAGATATTTTTAAGCACAAATGTTTGCCTGAGACTGGTTGGAAGAATGAGTTTTACACAGGGCAGTGCTGAACTGACATTGATTTGGACATGAACAATGTGACTTAAATAACTACGACAGTGTGATATTGTTAATGGCGCATCAAATTATCTCTCTGGACCCTGTGAAAGCCGTCTTTGTTTAGCTTGTGTGTCTTTTGTTTTGGCGAACTATAGAATAGAATTTATTTTAAGTCGAGCCTGGGAAGATTAGGTAGCTGCCTTGGTGGGAGCTAAAAGAAATCCAGATTAAAATAAAAGGATAAAGCAACACATCAGTTCTTAAAAATAAGTATGTTTCAAAGTATGTGAGATAGCTCTTTGATATAAGGAGATGAATCATGAATGAGATTTGCTAGACTAAACGACAAAACAAGAAAGTTTCAAAGTATGAAAGTTTAAAAGAAATACTCAGACTCCTGAGAAATATTACGTATTGTTTTGTTCAACAAAAACGAATTGTGACTTGAGCCAGCATTTGTTTTCAGTGCTATCATTCACGTAACACACTCTACTCACTGCATCCACTGTGCCCTTTGAATTTCAGCAGTATATTTAAAGTGTCAATAGCCTGCTGCTCAATATTATAGAATGCAACAAGTTCCCCCTTGAGGAAATCACTTAAGACGATGGTTGATGAGGATGAACAGCAAAATTGTCTTAATGAGCTGCCTTGATTAATGGTGAAATGGAATACAGGACAGACTGGCAGGTACGTTACCTGTGATGAAGTTCTCTTGGAGCCGTAGCTCCACGGTGCGCCGGTCAATGGCGGCAGGAACAAACAGCAATCCTGTCTTGGAGCAGAGGATAGCGAGCGATGGAGAAAGGCTCTGGCACATACAACGTTTTGGACACGGCTGTCCCCTGCATGCTGCTGCCAGCAACAGCAAAGAGAACCACAGCCGTTCCATTATCCTCCACTAGGAACAGGGCAACTGGAAGACAGAAAGACATGAGCGATGAGTTGAAGTGGGAACAAAGATTGCCTCCCTCGAGACAAGGTAACTGGCAGGAAGAAAACCTGGTCAAAAAGAATACAAACTGTTTAAACATACATGTACAGTATAAGCATTTACGAATACGTAAAGCAAAATGACAGGTTCCTTTTTATTTCATCATTACCAGAAACTAGGGCTGTCAATTGATTATTTAAACGCAAATATATCTGTTCAAAATGTACCTTAAATGGAGATTCAAAGTATTTAATACTCTTATCAACATGAGAGTGGTCAAATATGCTTGCTTTATGCAAATGTATGTATATACTTATTATTGGAAATCAATTAACAACACATAACAATGACAAATATTGTCCAGAAACCCTCACAGGTACTGTATTTAGCATAAAAAACATGTGTGACTTGACTGTGACTTGCCCCAAACTGCATGTGATTATCAAAAAGTGGGCATGTCTGTAAAATGGAGACTTGTGGGTACCCATAGAACCCATTTTCAATCCAATAACTTGAGGTGAGAAGTCAAGGGACCCATTTGAAAATGGCCATGCCAGTTTTTCCTCGCCAAAAAGTTTTGAGCGTTATTTAGCCTCCGTCTTGACAAGCTTCACTCTAGCTTTAAAATAGAGCCCTCTACAATCGAAAATGTGCAAGTTTTGTTAATGCGTTAAAGAAATGTGTGGCGTTAAAACAAATTTGCGTTAACAGCCCTACCAGAAACATAAATGCTATCGTTGGTAGCTTGGTGGTTAGCCTGCTAACCGCAGCACACTTAACTTGTTAAACATTGCTCTCTAGCTAAGGTGACCCACAGCTGGCAGTGCTCTATATCATCTTGACTTCAGCCTTGATACAGGGACATTAAATATGTAGTGTGAGCTGATCTAAAACTGTCTTGCACATACAGTTTTATAAGCTCTATAATGTACCATGCCAAGTTTACTGCAAAGAAAAAAAGGGTCGAGTAATGAAGGAAACCTATGTGCAGTCCTGTAGTTCTTTTCACATAGTTTCTTTGTCTTTGTCTTTTCATACTGAGACACATTGAAATAATCCCCGTCTACGCCTGAAAAGTGTTACTTTTCCCAGACAAAAAAAAAAAAAAATAGACGAAAACCACTAGCATTATATACTGTACAATTGTGTGACCTTCTGCTTACAAAGTTGACCCAAACATGTAAATCCACAGCCAAGCTGCTATTGAGCACAATACTTCCTTTAAGAAAACTCCATTTTTAACTTGACAATAAAGTTAGGGTAGAGAGAGGAGAGGGAGAAGTAGATCATAACACTGCTCAGGAGCTGGACTGAATTACACAATGCTGTGAGCTCATAATGGACTGTATCATCATGCGGCTGCATGGTGTGATGGCATTTTCCTCAGGCACACTTGGGATTCTTCCTCACCGGTACCTGTTTGATATTTTGGCAAGGTGTATTATAAGTGTGGAGTGTAGATGTTAATATCCATAACAGCCTTACTTGCATGTGTCATCCACAACAGCTTGTATAATGACGGCTTCTTACAAGCACACCTCAGTCTGTGCTCTTATCCACATGAAACTAATTTGTTATTTTTCAGTATTCTGGTCTAGTTTTTTAGTATGTAGTGCAAATTGACAGTGCTGGGCATGATGACACTTTCAGGACTCAGGGGACACACACGATTCAACACAGTTCCATCACAAATTGTCAGCCAGATTTTTCTCTTTCCAGTTTACACCACTTTAACTCCCTGAGGGCCATCCTTTCCTCACTCAGTATCTGTTTACAACAACACCTGTCTAAGTCTTTCAAACATGTTCGGAAAAAGGTAGCCCCTCGATGCGTCACAATAGATGTTCACCAGTCTGTCTGGGATAACATGATGTGGTAGAACAGAATTGACTGCTCACAACTGAAATTGCATAGCTGTAAGTGAATCCACAACTGTTTGTGAATAAAAAACGGTATGAAAATAATAGATCATTAATGCCTCCTTATTGAGGCTTAAATAGACAGTTTTAATCCAAGTTTAGCAATAGTGACACAGCTACATCTAATCAAATCCAACCTCAACAATAAATCAATTAATGAATTGGAAAATATGTCAAGACACACAGCCTTAGACCACATTCTTATTTGCACTTTAATTTTATTGATTTTTCTACAGTGTCATTTAGAATCGCAAATTTGGTTATTGAGTGCATCATTGTAAATATGACAAAAAATAAAGGTATTTTTTTACCTGAGCTCGTTGGGTAGCCACTCTACATAGCCAAATCATGGTTAGCATTATTAAAGGTATAATATGCAAGAATTTCTTAAGAACAATTTATAGACTGATACAAAAATAATCCCTCTCAATCATCACTGATGCTCCACTAGAAATGTGTGGCGGTGTCTGTATCTACAGAGACCCTTCCCTTTGTCTGTATTTTCTCTTCACTCCTTATTTAGTTGTGTTCAATACATTTTTTGGCCTTACACCAAAGAGTGTAACACACAGCCAACAACAGCACACATGGTGTGCAGCCCGTTCAGGTTGTCAAATACCGCCGCTTTGTCACGCCCCTCTGCGTCAACCGAGGCACCCCCTTTAGCTATGGCCGGTAAAAACTGACCGTATTTAACGGATGTGAACCGGTTGTGTGTTCTTATGCGCCTGTACTCCAGACAGTGTTCCCACTGCCCCTCTGTCTCTGCTGTTTATTCACCTGAGGGGCGCGGTGATCCTGCGGATCCCAGCTGAACATCAGATGGGTAGGCGGTCCTTAATGTGGCCAGGACGCATTCGCGTACATGCTGCTAAAAGAATGTGGTCATATGTATATGTGGCCCAGACCACCTCTGAATGTGGTCTGAAAGATCCGATCTCAATGTGTCTTGAGTGTCTGCACAACTGTACTTAAAGCTGTCCACTTGTGATCGGATCACTGAGGACGCATGTTAATACCAGGTCTGAACAGGACCTGATAAACACGTTGTGCATTAGGACAAATGAATTCGGTTCTAATACACCGTTCTAATACACCGTTCCCATCTACAAAAAGTAATGCACAAATGCAACAAAAGATATACAAACTGTTGTATGAGGATACATTGATTAATTTGACTTAGCGTCATGAATTTATTTCAGTTGCACAGATAACACTGATATAATGGGGTCACCTTCTCTTTGCAGTTTGTGTTGTCTTTCTAGAACAGCGAGGGACCCAAAGTGTCACCAAAGTCATTGTGGATCAAATTCTACCTGTCAAGAGTGTAACCAGGCGGTTAAATATGGAACCATTTCCACTTTCCAGCACTACACGACTCAAAACTCGTGATGTGATATGTGTGTGTACCAGTGGGCAGCAGTATATTAGCCTTCCCAGTGTGACTACCAGGCTAATCAATAGCATTGGACTTGTATTCAGTAGGAGGCCTGTGTAAAGTACTACTCCTCCCTTGATACTCCTAAAACCCTCAGTGGAACGTTTTTATCAAGGGATGACAATGTACTAGAGCATCACAAGATACCCAGTGATGCTTTTCTCTCTTTATCTTGGATTCCCCTGTTTATCATCCAATAAACCGGATCTGCCAAATACATACAAACAAACAAATGAGAGTGCGTGCAATCTCATGAGCCCGCTATAAATAGATTTGCTGTAATTTGATGCTTCTCCATCCTTCCACGATTTGAAACGTGGAGCAGAAACAATGATTAGTTGTAACTTACATATACACAGACACTTCTATTCTTCTACCAGTCTTTACTCCCTCTCAAGCTTTTTCTTTGTCATTCAATATATTTTTCTCCATTACTCTTGATTATTCCCCCGCCATTCCTCCCCATCCCCATTCCCTTCATACTTGACATTATTCACCTGTTGTTTCATCAACCCATGCTTTCTCTCTTCCGTCTTTACTCACTCCATCATCCCTATTTCTATACCCATGTGAATACATCATGTTATACAAACAATATAAAGTAGTTTGCTAGCGATTTCTCAGTCTTGCATGATTTATAATCCTCCGTCACCTTCTATGTTATGCCCTAGCTGTCCATCATTCTCGGTAATTAATGCATTTTCTTTCACCCCAACGCTCCCTCTCCATTTCTGTCTCATGTCCCTCTTAGTCCTCATCTTCCTACCTGCCTCTTAGCTCTTAACTCCCTTCCTAAAGGGTGTAATTCATTTAACTTTTTCCCTCCCTTTCTTTTCTCATGATCATCTATGCTTCCTCCTCAATCTTTCTCTTTTCGCAGGCTCTCCCTACTCGCTTCATGCCCTCCCCCATCATCCATCCCTCACCTTATCTCATTCACTTTTACACTGGCTTTATTGTTATGTATCTTTAATGTTGCAGAAATTGGTACCAATGGCGATTTTAAATACACACATCCCTCACTTGGGTCACCCACTCATCCGGCTTGCATGTGTACAGCATAACTGTACCGTCTAATAAGTGTTCTATTTTAAACATTTACACAAACCTCACTTGGTTCTCCCACACTTCCAAACTATGTGTGTTTTAGAGGCTATTCAATTATGGACGTATGGGTTTTTCCTGTGTAATTCGGTGAGGATGATAGCGATCAGTCACCCACCATTACTCACCGACGTGCTTGTTCAGCTATGGAGAGTTAATAACACAAGAGAAAACGGATCCAAGCTGTCTGCCCCTGTTACCAGTTAGATTGGGCTATTATAGGCGTTGGCAATGATTTGAATGACAATCTAATACTCTGCAAATGCTAACTGTTGATGCATCTTTATTGCAGGGTTGAGAGCATGACAGTTAAAACTCCACCTGGTTTGAACCAGCTGTGATAGTGACTGGCTGTCTTATACACCCTCATACTCAAAGTCTCATTCTGCATGATATTCTGAATACGGTACTGTTGCAAAAAATATGACTTAATCACAGTATAAGCTTGGTCTTGGAAGAGGACTTAGTGGTCTTGATTGGTGAACCCATGAGAGTTTTTTGTGTGAAACCCAGACCATTAAAATGGTATGAATATATGGGCTTAAAATGAGCATTTTACCCAGGGTCCCTTTCTGCTGCACATGTGGGTGACATACAGTATGAACAAAACAATTAGTCACATTAGGCTGTTTATAATTAGAACTCAAAACAGCGCCAAACACAAATCCTTCACGTAGCTGTGTTAAAGGTGCAATGTGTTAGATCTGGTCAGAATTTTAGTTTAAACCTTCAAAAATGAATATTATTAACAGAATGTGAAGTGGTTACACAGTGTTAGCATTATGTCAAAGACGTCTATGTATTGTTTTGCAGAGATATCTACTGAAATGAGCATGCTAACCAGCTAGCTCTGGCCCATCCTGTCTTGTAATACCACTTGTTCCTTGAGAGGCGATAGTGAGTCACTGTAGCATTCAGTCTGCCCTCATGAGAGGACAAAGAAGTAGAGCTGCACCAATAGTAATACTTCCATGGTACGTGTGAGTTTTATAATTTGTTTATTGGATTAAATTCAATGTGGGAGGAACAAGAAAATGACTCACACCCTTGCGTAGTCCTCACAGCCACCCGGCGGATCGGCTCTGATTCAACCAAACTGCTAAACAGTTTAAACCCATCTTTGGCCAACGTGAAACCCAAACTGTGCCTATATTGAGTAATGGGCCACTACATGTATACTTATAATACAGCGTGTTGTCCTGGTGGCTTCACATTGAACCAAAACAGAACCCACTATGTACCCATTTGGGCAACCGCAAGTGGAACATATGTACTGACAAACACTTTTAATCCAGTTGGTACCAACATGTAAAACTTCTGACTAGGAATTAAGGTCCTTACCAGTGGGGATATTGTGGTGCTGAGAAGGGTGGCAGTAATTTTAAACGAACAGGACTGCAGGCTGTGCCACTTCAGCACTTTTAGCTTCATCAACATGGAGTTTCAGTTCATTAAACTGTATTAAACCATGCTGACAGACCATGTCGTTTCAATCATATGCAAAAGAGTAACTCCAGGGGTTGGAATCTGAGAAAATTTCTATTTAGCATGCTGCGTTCATGCATCTTTTTGATTTCAATTAAGAAAACCATTAATCACAAAGAATAACGAGCGAGTCAGTCTTGACGCAGCTCTTTTTTGAGTTTGCAGGATAGAGGAAAAACAGAGCAGTACCATCACATTTAGCTGGTAAATCAGACCACACGTTGCACTCGCCCACCGAATTCCAGACCGCCACCATCATTGTGCTAAATGTCAGGTCGTTAAAATGTGGTATAATGTTGCTTTCATCCAGCATCATTTTTCAGTAATTACGCTGGGGAGCTCTGCATTGATATTCATTTTCTACAAGTGACTGTAAACGCTGCCAGAACATTGGGGATGTCTCCAGCAGTGACAAATGTTTATGTTTTTGTGTTTCTGCAAAGTAAGGCACAAACACACACTGACAGTCTCTTTGTTTTGCTTGACAGTATGATCTCCGCTTCGCATTTGTGAATCAATCAGCTTCTCCCAGGCAGAGTATTTTTCAATGTGTTTAGGGCAGATATTGTAGCAGACTGGAATGCTACATTGCTATGCGTGTTGCAAATGCTGGGATTTGAATATACGTCTTTTCGAGAGAATGGTCATTAGTTATGGGAAGAAATTGCAAGAGATACACAAAGCATTTCAAGCGGCTATAAGTGCCATTACTTTGGAGGGAATGAAAACGGTCTTTTTGCTTCAGTCATACTGGAGGGTTCTGAAGAAAGCAGTAATTAGCAACACTCTGCAAAAACACCCTGCACATCCATTTTCTAAGGGGAAAAAAAATCTCCTTCACAGGTCATATCGACCCTACCTGTGAAGATTAAAGACAGCCCCTTGTGCTCCTTTCTCACAGTGTATTTTTCTTCTCCGTTTCCCACCCAATCAATGGAAACAAGGGGATGTCTTTACTAATGTGTTTATTGTAAATATAGCAGATTGCAATGCCACGGTGTTAACCGCATTTGAAGAAGCACAGAGCTCGAGTCTCCTTTCCATTACACTGGAGTTTCTTCTGATGAAGTCTGTGGTCTTCAGTCAGAAAGAACAAGATGTGATTAGAGTACCCTAAAGTCAGCTATAATCCCCTTTATTTAACTGCATACATAATGCATTACCAGGCTAATGGAAAACAAAAGGCAACAACAGTGTTTACAACGTTGACATTAAAGAAGATCAAAAAGAAGAATGTAGCAGGGGTCAGACACACAGATAAGCAGTTGTAAGAACTAAAACTAAGAGAACTTTAAACTTTATTACAGCCCCATCTGAAGCAATTAGCAACGCAAATCACTACACACTCATACGCATAAATAAGCATATAAGAGGGATGGAGAAAGAGGCAGAAGGAAAGAAAAATGATTACAGAAAGCAGTACAAGTTGGAAGACACAAGTCAGTAGAAAGGGAAGAAAGAGCGCAGTTAGCGAGGGGAAATGTTTGGGGGAGTGAGAAGATAACGGAGGACAATTGGTTAGCCTACTTTAAAGGGGAACTACACCCATTTTCAAAATCCATACGTCATTCCTATGGTCTATGACAGTCCAAAAAATATTAGTAAACATGAACAACTCTCTCTCAAATCCAAAAACTGGAGTGCTAAAACTCAAATTTGTGATGTCATAACGTCTGGAACTGCTCCATACACAATGAATGGGGAGAGATGTTCTAGATGACACTGTGAGCACCCAGGGGAATGTTCTGAGTATATGGGAACATTTTCTGTTTCACAACTGAAAACACTACAGTAGGATAAATCTCATTTGGGTATAAAATAGAAAACAAACATTCTGTGCTTCCACTAATCATCAGTCTCCTATTCATTGTCTATGGAGCAGCTCCAGACTTTATACCATGTGACATCACTGGTTTGAGTTTTTGGATTTGGGATAGAGTTCTGTCTTAGACCATAGGAAAAACATGTGTGAATGTTGAAAATGGGCATAGTTCCCCTTTAAAGCTGTAGTAGGTAGAATTGGAGCAAATATGATAATAAAAAGTTATTTTTATAAAACGGTCACTATATCCTGACACACATCCTGTAGTGCATGAGACTCATGTGAGACTCAAATCATGTGCCTCTGTGTCCTCTGGTGCTCCTAATGGCATCTGTAAGATGTCACAGACCGGAAGAAAACAGCCAATCAGAGCCGAGCTGGAGTCTGTCATCTATGAGCCGGCTGTCAATCACTCACAAACTCCGATCAAACGGTCAAACTATTCAGCGCTGATCAAATATGAGTCAATATTCTGTTACTTGCCTCAAATGTTTTCAGAAACATCTTGTAGTGTACTGTTTAGCATAAAATCGTTGTGATCCGGCAGCCATGTTGAGATCTGATGAGGAAATACCAAGCACCGCCCACCAGCCAGAGCACAGCCAATAGGAACGCTAAATAGAAACACTCTCTTTGAAATGACCTGTGATTGATCAAAGTCTCCCTTCGAGGGCTAGACTTTTTAAAGCCTGAAAACAGAGCCATGAGGAGGTGCAGAAGTGTAGTCACGTCTCAGAACACTTAAGTTACAATATGCTGAAAGGTTATAATGGAAATTTTGCCCAGCGATGCCAAAAACTTTCTGCATTTTGAAGCTTTAAATTGCTCCACAGAGTTCACCTCAGTAAGTCTAGACAGTCAAATATATTTCCAGTAACAACTTTCGGAAGACACTCTGAGTCACCTAGTGACTTGACCCCCATGCTCGGCTAATACCCCGAAGTGAGGGATTATGGGAATCATTTTTCAAAATGATATCTGAAGTTCCAGAAATGAGTTCAGATCCTTCCCACTGGAGTTTGCTATCTCTGGCTTAACAAGGCGAGGCGTGATTGCAACCTCTTTGCAAGCAAATGTTATCTCATTTAACATTATCTTAATTGTTCATCGAAGGATACCTTGACAGTGGCAGCCCCGTATTGCCTCCATCCTCAAGCCCTCCTGATTGTATGATGTTATGTCTTCATGAATTTCAAAAGAATCTAATTTACTGCCAGCCCTCTGGGGATAAATTTTACTGCAACTGGGAACCTTTGATCTCATGATCAGCATGGCTCACTCCCACTCGAGTATACCTCTAGTTACATAAAAATGATATACTGTGTGTATCAACAACAACGAGAAGACAACCTTTACGCTGTAATATGACTGTTTTATCAAGATGATGTCAGTGTTTGCTTACCCAATAAACAAAGTAACGGCTGACAACAATAATGAGTGCCTCCACATGCGACCTTTTACTGGAGGTATTTAGAGACTCAAAGTTGGTTGTGCACCTGTCGTTAACAATAGTGGTATTTGCATATGAAAGCAGATCAAATTGTGAGCGATAATTACTTTTGTAGAAATGGGATTTGTAGACCCAACAGTCCTTGCAAACACTACTGGAATACTGCAGGAATGACAACGCTTTTAAAACCAACATTCGATAACGGGCTTTTAAAATCCGCATTGGTGACATAATAAATCAGATGTGGTGGACATAAACATAAACGTCTTGCTACGGGTCATGTAAACATATTGTGAATGAAGCATTTTCTGATAAATTATGTGGGATATGCCAGTATTATTCAGATTTTAAGAGCATTCTTTGGACATGTATACAGCGCATTCGGAATATGCGTCTCAATTGGGGTTTTTTTAAGGCAGTTTGCAACACGCGACCTCCTGCCTGTTTACGGCCAGCTCTTCGTTGTACACAAACCAACTGGCCGACAGTTTGCAGAGATGCATGCCCTAAAACAAAGCCCACATTTCTGTCTGGAAGGAGAAACACACCAACTTTTTAACATTATTAAAGACTTGGATACCAACAGTTTGTTTAGATATGAGCGAATATAGCCGCAGCGACCCTTTCAAGAAGGTGGTTGATGGAATGAAAGAGGGAGGCTGTGTTTGCAGGGTCAAACAAGTCCACCACTGGTTACTTTAATTGGAGTATGCACATGTGAACAGGAATATTAGTTTTTATTAGCCATGTAAACAGCTTAGTATGAATATTGTCTCTTTCGGAATGAGGGCACAAACTGTTGTGTATGTAAACGTAGTCAGTGATAGCTGATACATTACCTTATTATATGTTATATTTTACCTGCTATATCACCATCAACCTGGTTGTGGGCACGCTAGCTCATTAAATTAGAATTGGAGATAATCCACTGATGTGATCTTTGCACTCAGTAGCAGCAATTCATCCAGGCCTGCATGTGAGCGTGCAAGTGTGTGTATTTCCGGCCCCTCACTTATGCTGTGTCCAGCCTGCTTTGCCAGAGTACACTGCACCTCTCAATGGAGATGGATCATCCTGTCAGCTTTCTTGCAGAACCACTGCAGAGTGTCTTCTGTGTATAATTTACTGTATCTGTGCAAGAGCATGAACATGTTCATGTGCACATGTGCTTACTGAGTGATTTATCATATTTGCCTCTTTGAATATGCACATGCAGCTGTGTTTATGCACATCTACCCTGAAACTTGTGTATGTTGCATCCATTTTTGTGTGTGTATGCATAAATCTGTTTATGGACGTGTGAACCCTGTCTTTACTAGCCTATGTGTGTGTCTTTAAAGGCTCGCTTGCTGCGGTACATAAGTGCTTGCTTATGTGTCCACGTTTTTGTGTGCACATGAGAATAGCTGCATGTATTGTGTGTGTGTGTGCTCTCCATCTATTTCTGCAGCGTCTACCCTAGCGAGAGCGCTGGGTTATTAACGACCTCAAAAGCAGCATCATCCATCTGCTGCATACACACACACACACACACACACACTCCAACATACTGTACATACACATTCACAAGCAAACACACACACTCAAAGTTCGCTTGAATTAGACTAGGCTATGTGTGTGTTGGTTTAAGTGAGTGCATGGTTGTGTGTGTGTGCATATGTACCCATAAGTGTACAAAGCTGCGCTGCATCTTAATCTCTGTATAATGCCGTATAGTGATTAATAGTGAAACAAATCTGTACAGTTTCCGTTTTTATCACAAATATGTCAACTGTCGCCGGAGCAAAACTATACACCTGATCTACTCTCTGCGCCGCTCACTTCCTCGATAATTATTCCTCATTATGTTCTATGCCTTGAATGGAGGGACGGAGAGAAAAGAGGTAAACAGGGAATGAGATTTTTGAGCAAAAAAACTGAAATCGTCAAAGCGTGAAAAGGCATGAAAGCAAGTGAATGGACAGGCATTGACCATGGTGAGGCTCGGCAATGAAAAGAGATAAAGCTAAAGCAAAAACAAAGTGCTCCTACAGAATGGGGTATCTGTCAAAACCAGTGGTGAAGGCAAAGCTTTTATTGGCCGCAAAATAACTTGGTGGGGGCCTGTAACTTAGCAACAGCCAATGACACATGGATGGTAACAGTGAGGAGGTGGGAAGAGAGAGAGAGTGTGTGTGTTATGGTTGTGGGGGTGTAGTGAGAGTGTGTGTATGGGGGCTGTGAGAAAGTGCAAGATTGGTCTGGAGATCTCGCAAGTAATGAATCTGGAGTGTTGCCGTCAGAGAGGGTGAGTGTGGGGGAGAGAGAGAGAGAGACCGTGCTCGTGTTGCATAAAGAGTGCAGTAACAGCGTAGTGGTCCACAGTTTATTTTTGTCCAAGATACAAATTGCATCAAAGTGTCCTTGTATTATCATAAAAACAAATATATCGTGCTGCTTTTACAAGTGCGAATAGGGAGATGTTTTAAATATGTGTTAGTAAATGCAACTATTTAACTTTCCTCATAATTTGGGAAAAACCCCAAAGTGCATCCAGACTCTCTCCAGAGTCCCTCATCATGGGTGAAAGTATTTTCTGCTTTCTTATCAAGCCGAAACTCATATCTGTGGGAATTGAGCAGCAGGCCGTCAATGCCACCCGATTCGATTCATTATCAGGCCATTAAATAGGCGTTATCGGTTGCTATAGGCACCATGGATGTGAGTCAATAGGGGCCTACTACGCTTATTACATTGTAAAAGTGAAATCAAAATTTAAAAGGAACATGTACAACTGAATGAAACGTTCTTTATGTTTATGCTTCTTTAGGTTTAGGCAACAAAACTACAACTTCTTTAGACAGTTAATGGTAAACACTTAATTTAAGGGAAAACACTGTGTTTTGGCTTAAAATAACTATGTTTCAAAAGCATAACTTAATGCTTGTGAAATCCAAGACAACTACACGTTGCTGGTTTCACACGGGATGCTATTCTTGGCCTCTTGGGTGAAAACTCTGTTTTGTGTCCCATCCATTGCCTCCAACCTCCACCCCATGCTGGAGATTCCTGGAGATTCATGCTGTCTTTACTACAGCGCCTGACTTCCGCTTCTGCTCCTGTAATAATTACTACGGTTATTAGAGGTCGCTTTCATGTTCTTTTATGCCTTCTTTCAGTGATCTGCCATGTAAATAGATGATGAAACCTACTATTGGTTGTAGTAGGCCCCTATTGACCCACATATACTGTATGGTGCTTCTAGCGACCAATAATGCCTATTTAATAGCCTGACAAAAGTCTGATCGGCTGTCAACGCAATCATTGAAAGATGAATGTGAGTAAAATGTGGGAGGAGTTGTTCAGCAACCTCTAGACCACAACAAAGATGACACTGTAGTAGTAGCCAAGCCTCACTTAGTAAACAAATTAGCCTGTTCTCCTGTACTGCCCAATGTATTGAGTTGTATGCAAAGAATACACAGTATAAAAATCCCAACAGAGTAATTATTCTTATAACACAAGATAATTACTAAGCATGAAGTCCATTCTCAAACTTGAAAATAGTAGTTTGACAAAAAACAAAAAGCTAAATAAACTTTGACAAGATAATCATCTGCTGAAAGTCCTATGGATGATATCATAACAACCAAAGAGCCCACATGATACTGAGAAAACTCCATCCACTGGTGACGACAGTGTGACGCCGTATGACTGACATGTATTAAATCCAAAACAAGGAGCTCCATAGAGATACAGAGTCGGTGTTTTTCTGCACCATGACAGCCCTTTTGTCTTCTGAATCAATGTTATTTAAAATAGGTTCAGTTGTTTTAGCCAAACATGGTTTGACAGTTGTTTGCTAGATTCTGCACCAGTGGCTCTGTTAGTATGTGAGCATTTTGTAATTTTGCTTTCCAGTTAAAAGATTCCAATTTCAATGTTGTTGCCTTTGTTTTTAACTTGACTTTAACTTATGTAAGAAAACATTCATGCAGACATTGATATGAGATATTTGGATGCTTTTCACCCATGAGTCTGCCATGTGAACGTTTAGACACTGAGGCAGGTCAAACTAAATTTCGCCCATGCCCCTGGTGAAACCCACCATAAATCTTTGATAAGCTTCTTTTGATCTTTCCGATAGACAATCTGTTCCCCGTTCAGACGCCACACACTCAGACCAGTCTTCAGCTGGAGGACAGGGGTACAAACCCCCTGTGCCAGCAAGGATCTGCCCTGCCAAAGTGTCCTCAAACGAGAAACTGAATCCCTCTCGGCTCCAGTGGTGCTGTTCTGTAGCTGACCCTGACCTTCTGTGGAGGAGGACGGGAGAGCAGACACTTTCTCTGTGGGGATCAGTATTTTTATAGCCTACGAGGTGTGCTGTTCACCTTTTGAAATCATTGGGAAAAGTTTGTGCTAGTTCTTCTTCCTGCCAGCGAAGCAGCTGCCTCAGCTATGTATAGTCTCCCCCCACTCCTTATTCCAATTTGATAGTCTCATACTTTAAAAATGATTTTAAATGTGTTGCACAAGTTGAGTCGTATTAGGACAATTAACCATATTCTAAACTCAGTTTGCGATACCAAAGACTGTATGTAAATGTGAGGTTTTCATTTGAACGTGAGGATAGAAAAGCAATCACCCCTCTCCTCCCTCAACCTTATCTGGCCTTCTGCGTTTAACCTCCACAACCACATTGACTTTGTTTCATTGTATACACCTGTGAATAGACATATCCCCCATGTAGGCCAACACAGTGACCTTTGAATAAATCCATGTTTCAGGTTGGTGTGCATGGGTCAGCAGGCATTATGCAACATAGAACTACAACCTTGCTTTCAGCATGGGTATGGTACAGCTCTGTTACTGCTCTGCTCTAGTATGAAAGGTAGAATATAGATTTCTACAGTTCTACCCTTCCGATCTAACCATTTTTCATTATCCTCTCCTGGTTTCCTCCAGGGGGTCCCAATTCTCCCGAATTTCTACAGATTTATGACAAATTTTCACACTTTTTTTTTTTCCTTTTCGTTATCACAATCTGTTTCTGGTACTGTATAACGTGTGCAAGCCTCACTGTTTCAACTGTTTCCATTTTTTATCTGTTCAAAATATACCTCAAAAGGGACATAAAGGGAGTCACTTAAAGGGATTGAGCAAATATGCTTGTTTTATCCAAATGTATGTATATATTTTAGGGCTGTCAATCGATTCAAATATTTAATTGCATGGTCCATGGTAAATCATGATTAATGGCAAATTAATCGCACATTTTTATCTGTCAGGGGTTTCTGGACAACATTGTCCAGATATATAGGATATATAGGATATAT
>CAKALG010001343.1:0-18867 GCA_916700815.1 Helicolenus hilgendorfi | reverse complement strand
CAGGCACAATAGAGCTGCCTGCCGCCTTTATCTATCGGCGTGTCTTCTCAGCTTCACCCCCCGAGAGCTTTGAAGGGCAACTTCCCCAGACTGATAGCAGAGAGATGAATGCCGGGATGAGGCCCAGAGGCTGTTCCTGTCCTCCTACACCATTACTCCATCCCCAACTTCATTCATAGTATTCATGCACTGGGGCGCTGCTGCCTCGATGCGTCTCGAGCTGCCAGCCGAGAAAGAGCCTGTTCAGAGTTGCAGCAAGATCAACCTGATCTCATGGAAAGGCGTATAAATATTTATTCTATATAAAGATTTTTGCGTGTCTATTCACACCACAGGGTTAACATTGTAAAACAGCTTTTTACGTGTCATTAAAGGTTCGTAGGATTTGGCGGCATCTAGCGGAGTGGTTGCAGATTGCAACCAACTGAAACTTCTCCCGTGTGCCAAGCATGTAGGGGAACTATGGTGGTCGACGTGAAAATGCAAATGGCCCTATCTAGAGCCAGTGTTTGTTTTGTCCTACGTAAAATACTGTATGTACATAAACACGTCACAGAAGTACGGAAAACACGTCACAAACATCACTAACATAACTTAAAAATAACTCAACAACACTTTGGGACTCGAACATCAGTCTCTTTGTTGAAAGTCCTGTTTGATTGCACGAAAAGGCGCTTAAACGTCACGATAATGCACAAGCCGTTTAGCGTGCAATAGGTACGCCTTTCTTAATTTCCGCGTGTCACTTGTACGCCATTTATCCTGTACTGACTTAAATGTAAACACATCTGTGTAAAAATGCTACTGTAAGAGTTAGTGACATAGAATAAAAAGCAAGAAATGGTGGGTGGATGTGTCCATCAAACCTCGGATTTTATCAGGAGATCCGTGTTCGAGACCAATGTTGACAGGGTTTTGTTTTGTGTTTTTTTTTGTGACGTTGTTTCCGTACATGTTTTACTTAGTTTACGTACTTATTTTAAGCCCAAACATGACGTTTTCCCTCACCCTAACTACAGTAAGGGGTTTTCTTGCCCAAACCTAACTGCGGACGTTTGCATGGCGTACAAATGACACGCGAAATGTCCATGTAATGTCGTGGTATTTATATGCCTTCCTGTGAGACCGGGTTGGAGCGTCGTTTTTTATTCTACGTCACCAGCTCTGAGCGTAGCATATTCTCACAGAAGTGTTTTGCATTCAGACTAAAATGACACGCAAAAAGCAAGTACGGCATTGTGATTGCACGCTAAATGACTTACAAATGACATGCCATTTAATGACACAGGGCTGGGCAGATCCACCAAAAAGCTTTGGGTACATTTTTTTATCAGAGGGAAATAAAAGGGGAGGCTACAAACATCTCTTAATTACAATGGAGGTTTTGTTTTAGACCCCAGAGCAGCAGGCAGGAAAACATATTGATTTATTTAACAGCACCAACCGACAGGAGGACGACTTTATGACTCTTTGTTTTGAATAACTAGAATGATTTATTTGTCATGTTCTGGCATGCACATTTTCTCTTCATTTCATCAACCTTTTTCTTTTATTTTTTTGACATTTTGGTAACAGCTTAATTTTTCACCCCTGTTCACGCTACGAGAAGTCATCAAATGTGCAAATATTAATGAAACATAAAGGAAGACCCACTCAACCTCCACCCCCACTCCCATAAAACATCCACACAGTAAAGTGAGACAATTCAACTGGAGCTATTAAGATACGCAGCTTAATTATGAATGAGCTATGTGTGGGCGTAATAAGCATGGCTAATACAATGGCTCTTTGCACAATCTGTGCCTCAGTGTATAAATTAGAGCCAGTTTAAAAAGAAAAGGGGAAACACACCACATTACACTTTAATTATGAAGCAATAATTACATTATATTGCTGCAGGTCACAGGTTGGTCTTTCATTGTTTTAAGCAATGAAAACAGACGTGGAGTTGAAAAGTACAAGCAACTATTGCCACTGAGGGAGTCGAGAAATCTCAATCCAGTCAAATTAGTGTGTAACAACCTTATAAATAATTCTATATTCCTGAACTTAACGTGTGAGATTGACATTTAAAAAAATGAAAAGTCTGTATAAATTAAAAAAGACCTGCTTATTTTACAAACTGAATCAAAAGCAAGTAAAAACACATTTGCACTATCAATCCACCTGCACCACCACCCTCCACTCATACGCAACAATATGCTGAAGTACCTTCAACATAAGTTTGATGTCACTTTGCGTCTGGAAAACTGCACATAATGTTGACGCCAGGAGGCTGAATTGCTTCATAACGTCTAATGTTGAAGACTTGTGATTATAAAAACTGATTATGTGCAGAGAATGTGATTAGAAGTCATTATTCTATTTCCCCCCACCACCATTTGCTCAATTAAAAACTGCATCCAACATGTGTTGGAGTCATGACGACCTTCAAAAGAGCCCATTACCATGATGTTTGTTTTCCATATTTCTTTTTATTTGTTTGTTTGTTTAAAGGAATAGTTCAGCAGTTTAGGATTTTTTTTACAACTGCCATAAAACCAAACTCAGATGTTAAAATATACCAGTTTCATCTCTATGTGTTTATCACAGAGGTATAGATTTGTTAAGCCTAAACACAATATTAAAATCAGAGAAAATACCAGTTTAGCTCCATCAAACGCAACAAGTCTTTCAAACTAAACCACAAAACAGGTTGTTTGTCCCAACTCGTCACATACTGCTGCTTTGTCACACCCTTTATTTTCAGCATCAAAACCACTGAAGTTACCCTTGGTGTCACTAGGATTAGACAATTAGGCCATGTTGTCTGTACTGACTGTAATGTAAACACATCCACATGAATATGCTACTCTCAGAGGTAGTGATGTAGAATAAAGAGTGAGAGTGTTTGCTTACGGTTGGTGGGTAGGAGGGGAAATGGGTGGGTCCAACAAACACAGGACTTTAAATCGGTAGACCGCTGTTCGTGTCCCAATGCCACTCCCCCATAATGATCATAATGAAAATAAACAACAAACTATTAGTTCACACAGCTGTCAAACTAGCAGGTTGTGGAAGACTCCGGTGATGTGCAACTAGTGCACGGGCAGGTAGGTAGACAAGCAGGCAGGTAGGCCGTCCAGTCATTTCATTCAGGCTGATAATGATTGGACTGGATTATTACAGTACTGCGAAAGCCACATAAAACAGATTTGTTTTTGTATTTTGTTTTATTTTATTTTTCTGTCGGGATATATAAAGACAATTTCAACAAATTATACAAAAAATGTTTTTGAAGAAGATTACCAACCCTAGATTTAAGTAAAAGTGAGCTCAAGGTGGAGCTAGTTTTAACTACTTTACATACTAGTTTAGTCCAGTGGTTCCAAACCTAGGGGTCGGGCCCCTGTAAGGGCACCAGATAAATCTGATGGGGTCGTGAGAGGATTAATGGGAGAGGAAAGAAGAAGAAAACATTTCTGATTCATAAAATATTTTTTTAAACTTTCATCTAATATTTGCAAATTTTTGTGACATTTTATAATTTTAACTTTAAAACTATGCATTGTATTTGTATGTTTCTTTTCCAATGTAAAATCTTAATGTAAAAAGTGACTGAGAACTACAGCTGTCAGATAAATGTAGTACAGTGTATTTCCCTCTGGAATGTAGTGGAGTAGCGGAAAATGGAAATACAAGTAGGCCTACAAGTACCTCAAAATTGTACTTAGTACATTACCTGAGAAAATGTACTAATGGTCAGTTATTGTGGTAAGGATGTCAAAGAAAAACAACAATTACTTCACAGTTCTCGCACATCAGAAAGTCTTGTAGATGGGTTCATTAGATAAAATACTCAAAATCAGGCACATTGTTGATCAGACTGAAATGTCCAGTTGTTGAACACCAAAAGCACCAACCTCCATGTTTAAAGTTGTTATAAGGCTTTTATTTTGACGCAGCTTTCATCATCTTCATCTCTAAATCTTCCGCAGGTCGGCTGTGAATACAAAGCCGTTTAGGCTGAAGGCGTTGTTGGCTCCAGCAGCAGTGAGATTGTGCTCCTTATGGACAGAACGCCTTTGTTACAATGCACCCAAGACCATTATGCATTAGACCTGTGAAAGAGGCCTAAAGCTACTTCTCAAAGCTTAATTTGCACATTAATTCTTGCTGACAAGCGTGCAGATAGCCGGCGTGAAATGGCTCAGAAAATTAACCCGGTGAATTTCTTAATAGGCCCCTAGCATGTAAAAATGATACAAGTTAATGGGACATCACTGCTGTGTATGTGTCCCTTTACAGACATCCCTAACACTTTAGTGCAAATATTAGGACACAGATAATAGCTGTTGAAACAAGAGCTTTACCTGTATGTTTCTCTGACATATTGGAGATTTACTTTTATTGTTTGGTTACTGTATTGTAATAGTGGCAGTGTGTTTCCATTGGAAAAGAGTTGTCAACACAGGGCAGGGTTTTTCAGTCAGATCATTTTGAAATTCTCTCAAAAGTACCAACCATAGCTTTAAGTAAAGGATGTGAATACGTCTTCCACCATTTTTCAATAGATCTCTTTGTATTCTCTTGAAAGTAAAGTGAGAATATAGGCTATATTAAGAACAAGATATGAAACGGAGTCTGCAGCCAGAAAGTAACCTCAGTAGGAAATCCAAAGAATATTTGGCAGTTTGCAGGATATTCAATGTTCTGGATAGCATTTGTCATCATTTGTCTTCCGTGCCTTACTGAAACATCCATCCCTGTCAAAACTATGAACAATGAGGAAAACAAAACTTGTGGGCCATGATAAGCTGTCAGCCGTGGTCATCTGGAGGTAGTGCACTGTCTGAGCCGACCATAGATAGAGAATTTATCAGCCCTGTTACAAATCGAAACAAGCGTCTCGGCAGAACATTTGGGAAGCAATTAGTCATATAACGTCAAGGGGAATTGCATCGAGGTGGCTTTATGTGCGAGGATCCCCAGGTAGCTGGAAACCTGCTGGTTGTTACAAACAGGCTGCTGGTGAACATATGAAACTCAAATCCAGACGGCTTCGGTGGTGACGGGGCCAAATCAATGACAGCTCCAGTTTGAGCGGTGACCTCTGATTGTCTCAGAGTCGTGAGAAAAAAGTACAACTTCCCCTGCAAAGTTTTCTCATTTTCACAACATCCGGGTTTAGCAGAGGAGGGAGTCGTCTCTTCGCTGCCTTCTTTGCCCTTTATGAAATTAAGAGACGGGGGAAACAATTCCATCAGTAATTCCATTTTCCTCTTCGCAAACTGCATATTGCTCATTAAATATTAACTGACAGGCCTGAGCTTCCTTGCATTTTGATGATTGTTTTTTATATAATTATTTATGGCTGACAGGTTAAGACATTCAATAGGATCATTCCAATTGATGCAAATTGAAAAGCAGGAAAATAACAAATTACAGTCGATGTTTTCTTAATCATAATTGCTTTATAATTCACCTGGAATTAGAGATTTTCTGACTCTGAGTGATATCTGGGCCACAATTATGTTTTACCTCAAGGTGACAACAGGAATGACTGGTTGCTGTAGGTCATATGGAGACCCAGGGGTGACACTAATAGGCAGTCTGATTAGTCAAACGTATAATTGAATACATAAATAGTAAAGTAAATAAGCAATAAGAGTGAATTCAATAATTTATATGGATTGTAAAATATGTTTTCTTCTTTGGTCTCTATTCACACAACAGTTCTCAGTTCAGTATGAAACCAGAAGTCAACGTGGATTTATCTTTCACATAACTTCCACACTTTACTTAAACCACGTCCGGTGTTATTTTAACCCAAACCACGATCTTTTCCTAAACCTTACTAAATAGTTTTTGTTGCCTAACTTCCGTACTTCAGTTACACCACTTCCGGTGTGGCGTAACTTAACCTCGATCTTTCCTAAACTAGTTGTTTTTTGCCTAAACCAAACCAAGTTTTTTACTGTGAAGACGGAAGTTTATTTTGAAAAGACTGAAGTGGAAATTGATGTTGGACATTCGTAGGAAACTGCACAAAAAATTAGGAATATCTTTTCGTAAGATATCATACGAATCGTTGTATGAGAATATGTTGCGTTACGTAACGAGTGTAAAGTCAGTGTTGACTTTTGGTTTCTCACGAGACATGAACAGCGGTCTCCTGGGTGAAAGTCCTGTGTTTGTTTATGTTTATTTGTTGAAGTGAAACATCACAATTCGTACTGTAAACTCACATACGATGAACCTTACAGTAAATTACTTTACCACCACTTTGTTGGTCATTTAAAGGCAACTTGTTGTTAAAATCTCTGTGAGTCTAGACCTTCTTATTTTGGGAAGATGCAGGGGTTCATCTTGACCTTCAGGTCCTATCACAGACCCATATGAGCCATGAATTAAGATACAGCTAAATATTAGCCAATGACGAATGAGAAACCCCCTACAACATCCGGAAACCTCTCATAAGCACATAAGCAACAGCAAAAATGGGAAATGTTGTAAGGGAATTGGACATTTTTAAATAAACTGACTGACATTTAGCTGACTGTGTTATTTATGTATGTATTCAATTATACTTTTGACTGATCATTGGTGACATTTGTCGCTAGGACGTGACATCATGGCAGTCAGCGTTTGTGGAGTATCCGACTGTAGAAGAGTCACTGACTGCATTGTTGGCATCGCTGCCTTTTCCCCTCAGCTGTCCCCAGACACCAACGCTTGCTCTGATCATAATGTACCACAAGACACGCTCACTGGTAAGATTTGATTATCAATAAGCCAGCTGAATTTAAAATGTACTTGCCATAGCTTTTTTGACAAGCTCTGACTAGCACCCGTCCACCAAGCTAGTGAATTATGAAAACCATTGATGGATGAAATATGAACATCAATCTTTCTCAGCTCCTGTCTGCTGAATAAATTACTTTTAAAGTTCACTGCCATGTTTGCAGACATGTGCTTCAGAGAATGCCTCCCTGCTTGCCTTCCTTCTTGCACAAGTTATCTTCTGAGTGGAGGAAAAATAATCTGTGAAAAGCAAAGTGAGTTACAATAAGAGCATGAGGATATATTCTCACATCAATCTGGTGATGATGATGAGAGGTTTGTCCTATTGAGTACACCAGGCATGAAGGCAGGTTGAACGTCAGCTTGATTGTCTAATGATTTGTCGTATTGTAAATCAATAAAATAAGATACAGTGCTTTGAAATTGCCCCATGTGAGAAAGAGTGCGCTGTTCACTCTGACACTGTTCGGTCTGCAGGGTATTTCTGCAGCGTGGCAGGGACATTTCTCAAGTTTTACCGGTAATTAATGGGGTTGTATTTCTTCTCTCTTGCCTTGAGTACCTATAAATAATACACTTCTACACAATAGAGGGGAAAAGGAGCAAGGTGGTGTATGACATTTTCTGGATCAATTCTAAAGACATTCTTTCTTTACCACGATACTAAGCTCTGAACTCTGAATCTACTGTTTCCAAATTGAGTCTGATCCCTTATTAAAAGATGCAGTATGTGGACAAAATGTCTGGGGCTGTGTCTGAGCCAAAGGCCTCCTGAATTCTGTGTGAATAGTCAGTCTGGACTCATAAATCTTTTATGGAATAAGCACATCTTAAAATGCAAATACATGTTCTGTCCACAGAAAGTGAGAGAAAGCAAAGCTAGACATAGTAGTCGTTTGGCATTGAAACAGCAAAGTGGAAAGTGGAGACTTTGGGTTAGAGGGGTGTATGGCATGCATATGTTATTTTCAGCCAATCTTTCCAAATGGCATATGCAATTTGTAAGTAATTTTGCATGCAGTAACAATGCCATTCTTGCTTTTGGCGTGTTATTACACGCCATGCAGTCTACTGATTGCAATGTAAATGCATCCACGTGAATATGCTACGCTCAGAGCTAGTGATGTAGAATAAAAAGTGAGAAACACGTGGCAGGCAAGTGGTTTTTGTTGCCTAAACATAACCGCACCGTTTCACAGTAAAATAAAATGCATTATCATGACACACTGAAATGTCCACAAAATGTTGTGCTATTTATATGCCTTGGATTTTTTACACTTATATTACATCCTGATGGTGAAAGGTCAATAGAATAATGATGATAAAATGGTGCAAAGATAGGAAAAACACAAAACTTGACACCTAACACTGACAAAGGTGTCATAATTACTGACAAATCAATACATTAATTGTTTAATCAATAATTTGTTAATGAAACACATACTGTACATAATGAAGTGCTAAAACACAAATTACTACATGCATGAATAATTGAACAGATAAGTAAACATTGGTCACATTACCCAAGAACATAAAAGTCTCTTGGGTTTTGTTTGCAGAGAAATGTCTTTTTGTAGAAGAGATTATTTACAGATGCAAACAGTATTTTTACCCACAACTCTCTCTGATATCATCCTGCTTCTTCTTCAGCTGACGTGTCATTGGTTTCTGAGCTACATCAGCTCTCACACAGAGAATAAAAACACATCATGTTCAGATAAGAACAGCAGCCAAATCACAAGTTAGATTTTTTGTGTATTTGAGTTTGTCTCTCTACGACTTCTTTAAGGTGAATTTAGTCTGATCTGTCTCTCCCTGCAGGTCAGTGTTGATCGGTGTAGGATAAATATATTATTTGTACAATGATTTAGCCATGATGTACAATCAATACTTTTGGCATGTCATCATTCGTTACCTACAATGTATTACAGGGAACTGATGCTGGATATGCCACACATGCCAACGCACTCACCTATGCTGAAACAGCCACTGTTTCCTCTCACAACCTATGTGTGTCAAACCATCTCTTTTGGTATGGTCATTCTCAAATTCTGATTGGTGTGGTTTATGGTACACAACTGCTTTACTTGCACCCTATTTGCTTATACAATAGGATGCATAGTGTATCCTGTAGCCTGCAGATTAAACACTGGTCTCAAGACTGAGCCCATTCAACATGGTGAACCCATGGATGTATTGTGAATGCATCTCTGTTGTCAGTCGCTTTCTGGATTTTAATTTAAGATCCCTGAAATATAATGATTCTGGAGTCTTTGTATGATTATTTGATTTCTGGCATTTTTACCAGGAGTATGGTTTCAAATTAAAAATGGAAGAAGGTCTCATTTCATTTTACAGGTCCGCATATTTTATGGTAATTAGGTGATAATTAGCAAGTAACCTATTTGAAATTTCTTTGACATTACTGCCAAATTACCCTTTACCCTACATGCCTTCAATCTACTACAAATTGTACACATGAATGAGCATTTTGGGTCCTGTTTGTGATGCTACATTGTTGAACAAATAACCAAACAGTGTGATATTAACAGTCTAATACCACAGAATATGTAAATTAAAACCTATAGTTGAAATATTTGCAGTATATTGGGAAGTGTCTGATGTCACTATAACATCATATAGCAAGAGAAAGGTATATCACTGCTGTACTGCAGTCTATTAACATACTGTAACCTCATTATAATCTGAAGGCCATTATAATACCCTGTCAGCCAGCAGTATGGCTAATCATCTGCAGATTTACATTTTCATTACTGTGTAAGATGTCAAGGGCCTCTTCTGCCAATCTCCACTCATAAACAAATGACACGGGCCGCATTAATCCAGCACACATGGAAGCATCAGTCAGTCTTGTTATAAATACTGTATACGTGAACCACAGATCAGCGACCCTAGGGATGAAGCTGTGGGGCACGTTGAGTGAACTGAAGACCATCGACAAACTTTGGCCAATGGAATAACAAATAGTCCCCTGTTTTGAAATATGATGCATTATGGTTCGTAATATTATAGCCCAGCTCCATAAAACTGCCATGAAATACTACTTCATCTATTACAGTAATTGAATTTTTCCATTTATACTTTGTACAAATTAAATCCACATTTAAAAGGTAGTTTATCCCCAGAGTACTCCTGCCACTGAACAGGTGGGGGTCACCCTGCCTGAAAGAGCTAAAGAGATTCATTACTCTGGGTTACAGTAGAGGCGGTGTTAATGTGGACTCAAGCGTTCACAATGGAAAGATTTCATCATCTGAAAAGCATGAATGTGCTTAGTAAATTTCATCACAATTTGCTTGTTTTATTTTGATATTTTTGGTGTAGTTGGTGAAGTTGTTACTGATAGTGGCCATAGAGAAAAGCTCAGAGGAACAACACAAACATAATGAACCATCCTCTATGAATTGTCACTTCAAACTCTGTGAGGCATTGAGCTAAATGCTAACATGCTCCCAATGACAATTCTAACATGTTGAAGTTTAACGGGTAGAATTTACCACCTTTTGTTAGCATACTAATGTGAGACTATTGGGTTGATGACTGATGTCATTGTTTTTTTGGGGGATATTTGGTCAGAAACTTGATGATTAAGCAATCATCAAATTGCGTCAAGTTATTACAATTCATCCTGATGGGAATGTGAATGTCTGAACCAAATTTTATTGCAATCCATCAAATAGCTGTCAAGATAATTCACTCAAAACCACAAATGTCAACCTCACGGTGGCCATAGAGGAAGAGTCGGGTGATCACCAACGTCAGTAGGATTCATCCTCTAGTGACTATGAAGGTCTGTACAACATTTCATGGCAATCCACCCGATACTTGCGGCACGTCATTCAAAGTGGTTTACCGACCAACTGACAGCTCTGTTGGGGGATAACAGGCCCATGGGGAAAAAGCCTATAAAGCGCGCTTGGTGGATCTTGTTGGGTCTCTAAACTATGGTGTACGGTCTAAGACCTGCTCTATATATAAAGTGTCTTGAGATAACTTCTGTTGTGATTTGACGCTATACAAAAATAAATTGAATTGAATTGAAATTGAATAAATCATCCCCTCGGGACCATGAACATTGTTCAAATGTCCAGCAATATGAGCAATCAGTGCATCTGCGCTAACCCCTGCAGTGTTTAGGCAACAAAATTAGTTGGTTAGGTTTAGTAAAAGATCACAGTTTGGGTTAAAATAGCTATTGAAGTGGCATTACTCAAGTATGGAAGTTACGTAACAAATATGTCAATGTTTGGGTTGAAATAACTACGGAAGTGGCCTTACTCAAGCACAAAAGTAGTACTTCTAGTTTCACACGGGACAAGCAGCAGTCTCCTGGGTGAAAGTCCATTTTTTTTCAGAACCACCCATCCACCCCGACCAAATAATCAAACATATTTACAAGCAATCATATCAGTCCCTTTCACACACATGTTTAGATATAATTATTTAAAATGACAACAAAAAAACCCATATAGTGTCTGATCATTGTCTTCTGACTCTGAAAGCATGGCTTTTGGCTGCATAATACCTCTCCTTCAGAGCGGGAGCAGTAAATATGGAGGCCCGGGCTCTCAGTGTGATCAATAATTCCTTCAGCCCCAGATTCCACACTGATAAGGCACTTTGATGTGGACCGAAGTGCAGGAGCGAGAGGCCATCCTGGGGGAGAAAATGTGAGGAAAAGAGGCTTCATTATTTCAGACAGCTGTCAGCGGGTCATATTCAATTAGCTCTAATACGTTCGTCAGCTTGGGAAACAAAGCAACAGTATGGAAGAAGGCCTGGAGAAATAAATAAATAAACCCTCTTGTAATTTGGGGATCCTCTCTCAGTGATACCAAATCAGAGCAGGATGTACAGCAGGTGGCCTGAGAAACCTCAGAGCAGGAGCATGTTGTGAAACCAAAAAAACAGAGATGCAATCAACAGAAGGGCAGCAAAATCCAAATATCTGATGCCAGCAGACCATTTTAGATGCACTGAAACATGTTTTTGTGGCTCTGTTTTGAAATGGAGCCCACAATGAAAGTCTTGTTTTGTGTGAATGCATCTCCAATGTACGATGGCGAGCGGAGAAAAAACTCAGAATTTCTGGGATTAAAGTTGTCAATTTACAAGAGTAAAACTCTGATATTCTTCGGGATTAAAGTGTCAAATTTATGAGAAAACAAAATCGGAAAAATAGTAGAGTGAAAAACTGTGGTATTGAAAAATAGTGTTTTTTTTTTTTTGTTAAGGAACCGCATCGCTTCACTTGGCAAGGTTGGATCAACCTCATATTATTATTATTATTATATAAGTGTACATAGTCACCGTGACGTCACCCATTGGTTTGTGGACTGACGTTTTGAAGCTTCGAGTTCGGCATTTTTGCCGTCTCGGTGCAATCTTGGTTTTTGACCGTCGCCATCTTGGTGTTCTGCAACCAGAAGTGACACGAGAGGTTGGAGCTAAGTACAACTGAACGCTGAATACGACATTTTTAGGCGACCAAAATGTTACTTTCATGAACTGAAAACACTGTGAAAGGGTTAAAATTCTAAGACGAAAGCGTGGACAACTCCCAGACGGGACAACGCTGTGGTAGCGACCTGTCAATCACAAGCAAGCCACGCCCTAAATCATCCCCTGTTTTATGGTATATTTGAAAGAAAATGTGTATACTGGTATCTTGCAGGACATTTGCCTCCCTCAGTGGCCATCCTTACCATAATAACACTACTTTCGGAGCAATGAAATTCAGACGATGGCTGGCGCTACCACCGTTTTGCACTCCACTATTTCTTTCTTGCAAATTTCTGACTTTATAATCTTGCTGGTGATTTTTTTCTCGGAAACTTCCTACTTTAATTACAGAAATTTTGAGTTTTTTATCAAATTACCCCCCTCTCCTGGCTTTGAAATTATTTTTTCACCTACATGGCCCTAATACACCGCTGTACGCCGTCGTACCAATGTCTGTGTAAGAGTTTCTATTTAATTTCACATAGATTTAATCATTTGACAATAAATAGTTCACCAACTGCTCTGTGCAAAGTGAAAGCGGATATAATGTTGGCTAATTAACTTTGTGATGAATGGTTATTCCAAAAAGCTAATTTAGTTTGATTTTATTTTTAAATTGGGCTCATGTTATTTGAACAGGGTCAGGAATTTATCGAAAAGCAACTCAACCTGGAGCAGTTGAGCTATTGAAATTGCATTAGCTTAATATGCCTCTTCTTTATTTGAATTAGGTCGTCTGCGTTTCCTGACACTGTGATTTACTCGACAAACAGCAGTTTCAGTCTCAGCATGTGTAAACAAACACCTTTTTCTTCTTCTCTCTAAACTGCTCCTTTGAGGTTTCTGCTAAATTAAATATGTGTCTGCTGTTCTGAAGAACTTGCTGACTTTAAGTGTTAAAACTGTGGTGAGGACTGAAGTGGTGAAAATGCATAATGAATAAATCATAGACAAAATAATCACGCGATTTGTTAAAATAAAAAAACCTACACATTCATCACCTACATGCAGCAGCTCTAAAGTAAGTAATTAGTGTTTGTTTCTAAATGTCAAACGGGCCTATTACAGCTAGTCGCTGTTGGAGAAGTCATTATTTGGTGGACCTTGCAGAGCAATTAGCTCCTCAGAATTTAGTTACTTACTCTTCAGTGTACTTGTGGATTAAAAACACAGCATCAGTGCACTTCATCTTCTCTGCTCTTGGTGTGGAAGTCAATGGCGAGATAGATAAGATAAAAACAGTGTGAGAAGTGCACTTAACAAACTTTATGGATACAAGAATAGCGATTAAGTTTGAAACAGCAGCACATTTGAACCATAAGAGTCTGTACTCCAGCACTGCTGTAAGATCTTGTATAAAGAAAAGTTAAATTACATACATTTAGAGATGAGTATGTGGTAGAAGTGGCCCATTAAAGCATATGAACATAACTATTCAGACCCCTTCACTTATGTTGCACCCTTGTGCTAAAAAAAATTAAATCCATTTTTCCCCTTACTGATCTACACTCAATGCCCCATAAAGACAAAGCCAAAACAGGATTTTAGAAATATTTGCAAATTTATTAAAAAGAAAAAACTGGATTATCACATTGACAGAAGCTTTCAGACCCTTTGAGCTCAGGTGTCTCCAATTTCTCTTGATCATCTTGAAAGGTTCACCTTGATTGGAGTCCACCTGTAGTCGGTTCAGTTGGTTGACTTTGGAAAGGCCCACATGTCTATAAAAGGTCTCACAGCGGAAGCAACAGCCTGCAGCGTTCACAGACAAAGCCACTGCACTCCTCTCACTATGAAACTTCTCTGCTGGCTACCCACACTAGTTAACGGTCAAGTGCCGTTTTATATGATGGCTGAGGTTAGCTAGTCCAACCAAATCACGTTTGATTGGATACGTTTATGTAACTGCCCCTGAGTTCAAGATGAGCCATCAGAAATATTTTGGTGTTTTACAGGAAGAGAAAGGAGAGGGATTTATATACAAAAATACACCAAAGATGACTCCACTTTGATAAAAAATAACACCCTAAAGAGGTCAACACTTGAGCAACACCTGTAGTGTGAATAACACTTTTATTGTGAGGCCAGTGTGTTTTGGCTTGTGGCCCTAATCGGGGTCATCATAAAACGCAGAACATTTAAATAGAATGAGCATGAGAGAAAAATATTTTTAAAAGTTTGGTTGATGCTCATGTGGCTTCAGGCCAATCATGATCTTAAACCATAGACTGTATATAAGAAGTGGACGCAGTTGCTGTGATGTCACTCATTGGTTTGTGGACTGCTATCTTAAAGCCTCAAATTCAGCATTTTGACCGTTGCCATCTTGTTTTTTTGCCACAAGATGTGACGCGAGACGTTGCTAAGCACAACTGAGCGCTGGATACGATTTTTTTAGGTGACCAAAATTGTTACATTAACTTTCATGAACTGAAAACACACTGAGAACTGAGTCTGTTGTTGCTTTTGGCATGCACCTTAAGATCCACTTTTATTCTCTGGCTTTTAATTGTGTTTAACAATTTTGTTTCCGTCTTTATCTGATTCCCTGGGTTTAAATTGTGTTTTAAACTTTTAATCTTGCTTTAATTCCACATCTATGCTCATGTGTCTCTATGCTCGCATGTGTATGCACATATTATGTCTGTCCTTGTGAAGCACTATGGAGTAAACTTACACTTAAATGCTGTGTGGACTCATTGAATGTGTCTAAAAGCATACAAGGGAAGACAAAGAGAACCTGCAGTGAGAACACAAAAGAACTTAAAGGTGCCCTGTGGAGGTTTTGACCAATGCTTTAATTATTTCACAAGTGGGTCCCCATTTTCTGTATTTTGCACACACGGATGCAAATGGTGACGCAATACTCATTCCTGCCAATGGTTTCACACTATTCCACTCATCTACAGGTGGTGAAAACGTGCCGAGAAATGCAAGAATGTGTCCGTAAAAGGAAGTGAAAAACAAGCAACTAAACATGGATGTAAACGATGCAGGACTCAAACTTTCAAACAATTTGTGGTATTTTCTAAACCTGAATAAGTTGCCTCTCAGTGTCTCCCATCTCTCTTAACCAATCGCTCTGATGGCCTTCTGTGCCTGATTGGTATTCACCGGCGGTGCAGTCGGCGGCTTTCATTTCGTGTAAGTTCTGCTCTGCACCCCCTGATTCAAATGACTTTCAATCTCTTTGTTCTGGGCACCGGTCCAGGCCAGAGGGCCGGAGAATGATGCATTGAGGTGGTTTATTAATGTGATATGCTGCACAACCACCGACGACGACATTCATATTTCTGCCCTGCCACCTCTGAGCCGATCGGCCAGAAGTACAAGATCACCCCAAGGTACCGCTTCTGTCAGACCGTGCTGGTTCCTCCATAAATGCCATCAAATCATCTACTGAAACACCATACATCACATCAAGGCCTGGGTTCTTGCCATATTTTTCACTCACTGTGATAGAAAGTCACTAATTGAAGCGTTTTTGGTTCGTCAAACTTATGATGACAATAGGAAGGTTTCGGGGAACCTCATATGTCCAAAATGTCAGATGGAAGAAGGCATGTTTGAAATTCACCCCATTGTTTAATAAGGCAGATGAACAGGATGTCAAACGACCCACTGCTTATTAAAGTAGTGGTACAGAAGAAAAATAACAAGCAACGCGCCAGTTCTGAAGTAAGGGAAACTCTAATAAATGCAGAAACTCTGCACACTGGGTATACTAATACTATGGCTGAAAAACATCTTGTTAATGGCGGGTGTGAGTGGAAGAGCACAAGCAACAAGCACAGGTGTTATCAATACTGTTCACTGTCAAACACATGCATCATATTTAGATTTATACAACTAGATCAAACGAAAAAGACTGCCATAATGATCGGGCACGGACCAGATCCAGTTACTCTAAATCAGTTTTATTTATATGGCCCAAAAATCACAATTTGTGTCTAAGGGCTTTACAATCTGTTCAGCATAAATGCCCTCTGTCCTTTGACCCTTGATTTATATGAAGAAAAGCACCACAAAAAATGGGAGAATCTCAACAAGAGCAACCGAGGAGGGATCCATCGTCCAGGACAGACAGACATGACAATATGTACACATACAGTGTAGTACAAACTAACAATGGTAAAATTACAAAATAATTAAGTAAATAGTAGGTCTGTCCTCGACTAAAGACATTGACACTGAACGTTGTGAACGTGTGATCGTGATGCAGGGGACATGAACAGCGGTCTCCTGGATGAGAGCCTTGTGTTTGTTGAACCCATCCACCTCCCCTCCAACCCGCCCGGTGTGTCTCTTTTTGCTCTTTAAACTACATCACCACACTCCCGCCACACTTTATTGGAGCATTTACTGTTGTCGTGGATGGGTTTACATTGGAGTTAATAGGAAACCCACGACTCGTTTCATACTGGCACTAAAGGGTGCCGGTAAAATTTTTAAAGGCCTATTCATAGTTTCCACGTCGGCCAGGGTGTCCTTTGGTCTGTGTGACGTAAATGTTGCCATCTGCCCATGTCGGTGCGGACACTGTGTGGACGTCCGTGAGCAACCCAAAATTTGTGAACGCGCAGACTGTACGCATAGCAAGTGCGCTGACTGCACATGCTCCAGTTTGGTTCCACGCTCCAGAAAGATAAAGTGGATGCTTGTTTTGAAGGGCTTGAGCGAGAAGATCTACCATTTCCCACATTTATATAATTCATCTTAAAATGAATACAATGACAGCCAATGGCATTGAATTCCTGGCAAACAGTGTTATGGAGCATTACTGCTACCAACTGGAATGGCTTGTGGATTGGGAAACGTAGATGCGTGAAACGTCAGACCGACGCAGCACCTCAATTGTTGTATGAATGAAACCGTGTGGCATCCGCGTGACCAGTACAAGTCCACAGCTGTCTGAGGACACGTAACATATGTCCGAGGCTTAACCCTAAGCATGATCTTTCCTCAACTTTAATTAAGCTTTAGCTTAGTTTAAGCTTCAGTTGTCTAAACTTAACCAAATCCATGTAGGTGGCAAATCAGAAAATAGTCATATGAATAATTTTGTAAAAGATAAATGTGTTTTGGAAGGCACTGACAAACATACAGCCCTCCTGATGGGGGTACTAGATTTGAAAACAAATGGTCATTTTGAATGACAATGACAGATGACGTGTTTTGACTGTAGAGAATAATAGAAACTTGAGGAAAAAATAGACATATTTGCAGTACAAACATTGTTTCCTTCTTCCGTTATGACCCCTCATAATTATCCACCTAAACCCAGAAAGGGACTCCTTGCTGTAAAGTGCTGAGGTACATAGTTAAATGGCACAATGTGTTGCCATCAGATTGCTGAAACATGAACGGCAACTTCTCCTGAAAGGTGTCTCACAGTTGGATCAGTCTGCTGGTTTGTGCCAGTTTCGACATCAGGAGACATGAGGAGGTGGTTAACAGCAGCAGCGGAGGCCATTAGTGGGCTGTAGATGTTCAATTAGCAGAGAGATTCACACAGGTGCTGCTGATCACGATGTCCAAGGTGGAACAAGGTCCAGGGCATCTGTCGACTCCAGCAGCCTCTGCCAGGGAAGCTGCGTGTGGACATCTGTTCATCACGGAGCTCCAAATGAACAATATCTCCTTCCCACTTAACACGAACGGCGGGCACTCAGAGCGTTCCTCCTGACGCTGCCTCTAATCACTGTGACTCAATGTTTTATTATCTGCCATGTTGTCTTTTCTAGCTGCACATCTGCAGCCCCACACACACACACACACACACACACACACACACACACACACCAATGACACCAGAATGAAGGCACCAGGCAGTGCAACCCCCAGATAGAACTGGGCTAGAGTACAGTATGTGGCTGCAAGTGTGATCCTCAGCGGAGGAAACCTAGATACACCAGTGATAACCTGTATATCAAGCTCTCAATCTGCCATGCGCTGAAGGGGGGAAAATAAATAGCCTTCATCTCGGTGAAAGTGTGCTCTCCTAGTCTGCAAAGTGGTAAATCTTGCCCATTGTGAAAGTGGGACATGCTGAAGCACAGAGGGAAAGGAGACGACGACGGCGGCGACAAGGGCACTGGAGCAGGACCATGGCGAGGGAGGAGAGAGAGAGAGAGAGAGAGAGAGAGAGAGAGGTTCCCTCACTGCGTAGCCACCATTACGTGTCACTTACATTATCTGCATTATTCACATTCTCCCCTGGGACATCCCGCTTGGACGACCTTCCCCTCGCGATGCCGCGCTGAGATTACATGTTGACAAAGCAATCAATGAGAACTGGCCCAAATCTGCAAATGTCATTTGTGTCCTCTCAGAGTTGGAGGTTTTCTCTTCGTGCCCTCATCCTGAAAGGAGCCGGTCATCCAGACCGATTCAGAAGTGTCCGATAATTATAGACTTGTCAGTACTGATTTTCATCAACAACTGTGCATGTGATGATCCGGCAGGAATGTTAATGAGTCCTCAATTGGAGTTAATCAGCTGCAGGCGCCGCAGTGGCCTGCCTCAGCATTCCCCCATGGTCCTCTGCGCGGCTGTCAAATG
>CAKALG010001342.1:0-19514 GCA_916700815.1 Helicolenus hilgendorfi | reverse complement strand
AGGGTGAGTGACACAGACATGGAGCTAATAACAAATAAACTTAATTAAGTGGGGCGTACTGTAGGCGAAATATGGCAACAATCAGATATTGTATATCAGTGGTGGAAGAAGTACTCAGATCTTTTTCTTAAAGTAGCAATATTACAGTATAAAATACTCTGTTGCAAGTAAAAGTCCTGCATTCAAAATCTTACTAAATTAAAAGTACAAACGTATCAGCATCAAGTACATACAATATTACTCGATTATAATTAGTGATGCATTAATGAGTTCATCACTTTAATGTACCTGTTAAAGGTGGGGCTAATTTTCATTGTTTTATATATTGCTGGGTACCTTAACCTATAAAAACATATAATAATTTATCAGTAGATTTATATTTTGTATCATTAATCTGAATCTGCAAAGTAACTAGCAAGTAAAGCTGTCATACAGTATAAATGTAGAAGAGTAAAAGTATAATATTTGCCTCGGAGATGTAGTGGAGTAAAAGTATAGAGCAGCATAAATGGTGAAAAGTACTGCAAAATTGTAATTAAAGTTGGCAGAATATTTTTGGCATCATTGGGCAAAAATTCCATAATAACATTTATAGCTATATAGCATATTGTAATTAAAGTGCTCTGAGAGAAAACTAAACTGCACCTCCTCATGGCTCTGTTTTCAAGCTGTCTTATGCACTACTGTCAGGACATAGTGACCGTTTTATAAAAATATATATTTTTTTATTTAGTAAATGTACTTAGTTATATTCCACCACTGTTGTGTGTTGTATATGTTCATTATTATGAATGTTACAAATATGCATAAAAAAGCCAGGATTAATCTGCTCTTGTAAAATAAAACATAATATTGAATAAATCTTGCAATAATATTCCAAACCATTAGCATCCTCCCTTTCCATTTCAGCAATCAGTGGAGAAAAAACGGACACCCGTCTGAACGGAAGCTGAAAGTTGTACATTATAATACTGCATGTGTTAGAATTCCAGAAAGATCATCTTTTGCTGACTTTAATATTCACCATGTAATTACATTTCTATTTGAAAAGCGCTTCGCATTTGTCAAAATAACCATAATCCTTCAGATGTGGGGATTTATCTTCTCCTAATGCTGCTCATCCCATTTTCTGCTCATCAATGTTGGCAACGCACGCTGAGATTTACTCTTATTTACTGGATGGACAATTTATGAGTCGCTATACAGAGTCTTTCCTGATGTATGTAGATATCAGTAACCTGAATACGGATACCAAGAAATATAGACGCATAGATGAATCCCTACAATAAGAAGTGATGTGTGCTACAGTGTTTGCTTCATTCTCCCTCGCTGACTGTTTTTCTCTCTCTTTACACTCCCACACACATTCCTGAGTGCGCACACACGCGCACACACACGCATGCACGCACACATGTGTACACACACACACACACACACACACACACACACACATACATATAAATGTACAGTATGTCCTGGTGCTGCTTGTCAAAACACAAAACAGCCATTAAATGCCTCATCCTCAACAAAATGAAAAGCATGTTGCTTCTAAGGTCGCAGTTATTTACTTGGAACTGTGATGGTATCACAGTGTATTATTCTCCCATATCTATTTCAAGCTTCATAGTTAATTCATGGAACAAACATCACACATGAGTTGGAGCTAAACGCTGCTTTCATTCTGTAACATGCATTGTACGGAAGACTAATACCGTCCTTGATGTGATTCCAATAATATTTACGACAAGACACATAAATCCACAACATAGGCTTTTCAGTCAAAACAGAGACCTTAAGTAATCCAATTTGATAGATGCCAGATGCTCTACTGACATGCCCACATTGTACAACACGGAACATGAAATTTAAACAGCTAGTCATTTTTTTATGTACAATGCTGGTATTATTTCATTTGGGCTCTGGTTGCCTGGGTAGACCAATTCTGCTTCACTGGGAAAATATAATAATATGTTTTTGTAGCTTTGAATTGTCCAAGAAATATCTTTGACCAGTTTTCCTCCAAAGTAAACAGTTAAAGTGTACTTAAAGCTGCTATAATCAACATTTGTATATTTACATAACTACTTGTATGTGAAAGGGTTCACTCTTAGTGGTGAACCCAAAGATAATTATTACCCAACTCTGCATTTCTCTTCAGCTTTGCGGAGATTTTGGCATCTTTCAGTTCATTGTTTTGGTTTTCTAGCCCGCAACTTTTCATGTTTGGTTCACGCTCACAGCTCTCATAGCATCATTTTAAGCTGTAGCAGGCAGCTTCAGCAAAAAAACAACAACTGTACACCACATTCCCATCACCAAACGGCAAGCAGACAAAGTTAGCTGATGAGCATTGGAATATTTAGCAGCTGAAGAGCCAGATATTTCCCTCAGGACTTGGTGGAGACCAAAACTGAGCTAAAAGGAGAGTGAATATTGGACTTATATTTATCAGGTGGCCAGAAACATGACTGCAAATTAATGATAACGTCGCTACGATGGCATAATAGAGTCATTGTAGGTAAAAAAAAAAATAGTTACGGAGCCGGGTAAGGGGTAATATTCAGAGAAAAAAACTCCAAGATTTCCAAGATTAAAGTTGTAAATTTACGGTGAAAAATATTGGATATTCTCTAAGATTAAAGTGGTAAATTTACGAGAAAAAAACTCACAAATGTGCGAGATTATAAAGTCATAAATTTACAAGTGTGTCTTATATTTCAGCACAGCTATCAATAAAAAAACAACTGTTGAGAAGATGTTACTCCCAACACACTGTGTCATAGTTATACTCTTGACGCTTTTAACTGTTAACAGTGTGATGGGAAAACAACAAAGAAAATACACATAATTTAACTGCTTGTGTTGAACCAGATTATGGTGAATTATGTCCTTAGAGTTTGCTGGGGAGAGGGACGTCTGCAATACCCTGCTTAGCCTTGGCCCCAGATAAACAGATGCGACTGTATGAATGGAGAGTCCGCTACAATATGAAAAGTAGCTCACAGCACTAGCCAAATCGGCAACTCTGACAGCCGTCCCTTCAGGCCTCCCTCCAAAGCCGCTCCCCCAAAATTATCATAATGAACGTAAACATTAAACATGGCTATTGTTAGTACTCACAGCTGTCAAGCTAGCAGCTTGTGAAGACTCTGTTGACGTGCAATGAGTGCACGGGCAGAGCGTGTGCAAGCCCGTCCAATTATTTAATTCGATTTGAATTAAATGATTAGACGGGCTTGTTATAGTACTGCGACAGACAAAAAATGTAATTGAACAACAATACCTACCCTAGCTTTAAAAGGGGATAATGTCTATATTGTGTTTATAACCAAGTGGCCAAAAAGTCAGTTATTGTAGGTTTAATATAAATAGTTATTCAGTTATGGTCTTAACCCCGTTATTGCTTTCAGTATTCACAGATGGATGGTGTCTGGTCCAGCAGGCACTGGAAGGAAAGCAGCAACAAGCACCCAGTTCCTCATAATAGAAATACAACAAAGTTACACAAAAAGGAAATCAGATCACTAATAATAGACAACATATTTCATATTTCTTGAACTTTTTTTTCCACTTTCTCACAAAAAGAAAAGAGGTTTGTCAAAAGAGACATATTCGGTTACACTAAAAGAAAGTCTTAAAAGGAATCCAGTGCACCAGGCCGAGCTATTTCATTCTCTCATGGATCTCTAGAGTTTATCAGCCTTGCTTTGTCCAGATGAGATACCGAGCTAATGTTGCAAATCACAGATAATTTAGCACTGTAAATTCAGAAAGGATACGAAAGACTAGACTGACCGACGTGTGTTTAATGGATATGGCAATAATACAATCACCTTGGTTCAGATTGAATGCTCATTGATTGTGTGGATGACTGCTTCAGAAAAGTCAGGCAATGTTTTGTTTGATATAGGAAGATGTTACAGATACAGCCTCGAGTTGGAGTCTGCCGTTCTCTCATTTGAAACATCATAAATCTGTGTGGATATGCTGATGTGCCGGTTCTCTCCGGGACATCAGAGATATGGTAATCGGTCCACAGTTTATTTGGAGAGTCCAATTAAGTGATTGTATTTGTTAGTCTGCAGAGTTCATACATAATATGTGAAATGGATAAGTGAAAGCTTGGAGTAGGGGTTAATTTGGGGATTACAGTTAAATTAAAAACAGGGAGACAAAAGGGGTTGGGTTTAGGATTAAAAGTGGGGTTTGGATAAACCTAAACTCAGCTTTGGGGGGACACAGTCTGACTCAAAAGAGGCCACTATAATCCTCCCGTTGGCTTTTTCACTACATTATGTCTCCTTCCACTCTTCTTTCCAAGACGTCTCTGTTGCCATTGTCGGCAAGACACAACAACATGAAGAATTCAAGCTAACAAGCTATCTGCTAATTAAGGAAAGCTCTGACAAACGCCTGCATAAGGCAGGTAATTAGTCATGTGCAAACTGTTCCTCGGTTACATTTCCCCTCCAGTACTATATTTAGAGCACTGCGCAAAAAGTTTTGCAGTCGAAGATTTTGAAATTCAAATAACTCCTGACATTTTTTGTCTGTGATTGAGGGATCCTGTCATGCTCTTGGGTTTTTGTGTAGTCTGTTCCCTGTTTTATTTTGAAAGTTACTCTCCCCATATGTCATGCTGTTTTACTTCCTGCCTTTGTCATTTTTCTGCATTTCTGCTTGTTTTCCACCACACATTGAGTTTCACTAATTAATTAGTTCCTTGTATATTTAGTAAGTTTGTTTCCTGTTTCAGCGTCAAGTCGTCTGCCTAAAGCCAAGTTCACACTATACAACTTTCAAAGTCGTCACATCGCTGTACTGTTCACACTACACAACTTGCTGTCTTGTAATCAGGAGTCTTGAAATCGTTGTGGTTTTCACACTACATGACTGACTGGACACAGGAGGTCACCCACTACAAGATCTTTCATCGGGAGGAATCCCCGATGAGGTCTTCAAACGAAGTTTTCCCATGAAAACATGTGAGAAATCCACGGTAAATGATGTGATACCATACGTGAGACACATTGCTGATGTTGTTGTTGGCACGTGTTCACAAAATAGCCTGTTTCCACCAGTGTTTTGCTGGCGACCCCCTGGAGCCACTTCAAGGACCCCTTGCGGTCCCCGTACCCCAGTTTGGAATTTCCGACACAAATCAGATAATTTTATATGTCCTAAAAAACGTCTCTGGAGGGGGAGCTGACTTTCTGAATCATGAAAGTAATTTCAGTAATGCCTTTAATCCAGTCATGCAACATGACAGCCTGTTTGGCTACTGATGCATAACTGAATAGTGTTGCTGAGGAAATTACTGTTATCACTGTTTTTGAAACACCACTGACTGCCCCCCTTCTAACAACTCAGAACTGCATTAAATCAGAGTGGTTAAAGTAAAGCAAAAGATGCAACAGTAGGAAAACAAATCTATACATTTTAGCGTTTCAGAGGACAGATATGCACGCTGCTAACTAAACCATTACATATAAATGTCACAGTGTAAGACCCAGGATGCTGTCGTGCCATTGCTCCATCCACCATAGTACAGGCTTTTCACTCCTGTCCAGTTTCCATGGTGATAACTCTAAAGAATGGGCTGTATGTCTAACTCTTAATGCTGTGGAAGATTGCATGTGTGTGTGCTATCTGTTTATGCCACATGATATTTTATGTGCTCCGTCATTATGTGAATATCCACTTTAGTTTCTGCTCTGATATTAAATCTTAAAAGATATTGACCAGAGAGCTCATAGAAACAGACACACACACACAAATCATTTTCCTGCTCTAGATTAGATCTCTCTCTCCTCATGATTAGTTGAGGAACCAACATATCTACTAGGAAACACCTAATTGCACAAAATATTCAAGACAATGAGCTGCAGATTTGGTTTATTCTGTTTGTCTGTTTCCTTCAAAAGAGGCCAAGAGGATGGCCATCTGTTGAAGTGCTACAGTCTCAAACAGCCTCTGAACTTGGACAGACTTATAACACACAATATTGATGTGGCTGAAAATGTGAGGCGACAAGAGATGAACTGCAGCCAGCTGTTGGCCTACCGTGATATTTCCACAGAGGAACGATCTGCACTGGGAGGATCGGGTTGTTATTATGAAGGGCCAAAGCCCGGCAAAGATTCATCCGTGGTGATGAGATATGAATATTGCAGCAGGATAATATAATACAACTCGATTGACATGGCGTGTGGCCAGTGCTGTGGGACAATAGCCGCCGCACGGAACCATATATTATCTTGTCATCCTTCCCCCGATCAAACAAAGAGGATGAAGTTGATGAAACTGTGTTGCCCCACTTTAAGTGGTCTAAAACATTTATCTCAAAGATGTATGCTTTTTTTGTTTTAATTTGGTGTCTTTGGCAGTACTCATGGCACTTCCTCACAGCCCTGGTATAGAGAAGGACACTTTAACCACGCTGTCCATGTGCGTAGTTGCACCCCTGTAGCAGTGGGTAACTGCAGTAATGAAAGAAGTACTCAGATCTTTTACTTCAATAAAAGTACTAATACCACAGCATAATAATACTCTGTTACAAGTCCTGCATTCAACATTTTACTTAAAGGTACATTGTGTAGGATTTGTGTAGGTGAAGGTGAAGGATCACCTTTTTAAAACATCAAAGAACTAATTAAAACCAAACTTATTACAAAAACAAACACTTGAACATAAATCAGCTTGATAAGAACTACCAAAAATGACAGAAACCATATTTGGGAAAAATGCATTTGACGTGTACCTTTTAGTTTGACCCATGCCCCATCCGCTAACACGGAGGGGGTGGGATTTATCACCTATACTGCAGCCAGCCACCAGGGGGCGGTGCAGATGTTTTGGCTTCACTTTTGGAGAGCTGTCATGTTGTTCATCTTTATATACAGTCTGTGGTTAAAACTGCTGGAATATAAGCATTATAATCTTTCACTGGGCTGGAGGACCACATTACTGACAACAGCACTACTGTATGTGTTAATATTTCTGAGATCATTCTTACAGGGAAGGAAGCAGCTGGTTGGATGCGGAGGTGCAGTAAGAGTCTGCAGGTCGACTAACTACATTAGCATTCGGCATAAGTTGTCACTGCTGTGGTGTTATTGCATGAAATTACTTGACAATCCAACAGACATGTTTTTCTTGTATTTTCTGTTAAAGTTGATGATATTTGAGCTTCTGTTGGTGGCTATTTTCCTTGTTTGTTTGCTGCTTTTGCTAACTACCCAGTGTTTATTACAGACAAGCTGCTGGCAACATGAAATGCATTATCCCCTGTTTGGCAAAATATGTCTTATGGGAAAGCCCTTACAGACAGAGGGTGTTTAAAACAGGAATATAAACCTTTGTGAAGTGACTTTTAATCGCTGTTGAGCTGCGGCATGTCAGCCAACGATGTGGAGTAGCAAAACCCGTTCATTTATGTGAAAGTGTGACAGATTTTTACTTAAAAGAATAATTGTGCAGTTGAGCATTTGGGAGTCATTAAAATGTGCTTCGCAGAAGTTTTACAAAATGAGCATTTCTGCCAGGACGTTGCCAACAGGTAGACAGATACTGTTCTATTCAGAGGACTGATGGTGGAGAGAGAACATTGTGTTTACAGCTGAGAAGCCTCTCCCTCGCCCTGACTGCTTCTCTCCTCTCCTCTCTCTTGTCTCCCTGCATTTCCTCCTCTGTCTAACTAGCACCCCTGCAGACACATCAGTTTGATGGTCAACTGTATTAAGATGAATGAATCTTATCTGCGTGACGCCCTCCTTCATTTTTACTGCAGAGCATTCCCCGTGTGCACGGCGCACTCTAGGTGCTCAGCTGTCACCTTGGGTAGCCTGACAGGATCCCCCCGGAGGTCACCTTGGGGATGTAAGTTCACAGTCCCAGTGCAAACGTTTTGTTACCCTTACAAAACTGCTGCAGCATGACTCAGTTACGCTGTCTGTCTGCTGAACAGGATGAAATGCACCCAGCAGAATGCACAGTAATAAATCACATAAGAAAAAGCAAGATGAGAGAATGAAGGGAACAGGGGAGTGGAGGTCAGCAACCTCAATGTTTTCTGAACAACCGGCATTTAAATTCAGTGATATGATGAAGGATAGGGAGGCGTAGAAGATGTCAGTGGGGTTTGTCCATATCCTGCAGTGATATAAGATCACTTTCTGTTTTTTGGGCAAGCCTGCATCTGTTCTTTAAGCCCTGCAGGATTGGAGACAAATGTAATTGATTACAAGATCTAGAGGTTCAGTTTGATTATATAGCAATGCTCTAAATGGGAATTAACAACAAGCAGATTAAGGGTTGACCATTAATCTACTATGCTATGAAATCCTTATTTTTAGCCATGCTACTAGCCTGACAGTAGTGCCCAAAATAATATATTAAAGGGGAACTATGCCCTTTTTCAAAATTCATACAAGTTGGCCCTCTTTTGTTGTCTAAGACAGTCCAAAAATATTAGCCAACATGAACAACTCTCTCCCAAATTCAAAAACTCAAACTTGGGATGTCATAGGATATAAAGTGTGGAGCTGCTCCATAGACAATGAATGGGGAGAGCTGTTATAGATGACACTGAGAGCACCCAGGGGAATGTTCTCAGTATATGGGAACATTTTCTGTTTCACAACTGAGATCACTACAATAGAATAAAGCTCATTTGGGGATAAAAACAAACATTCTGTGGGTCCACAAAATCAGTCTCCCATTCATTGTCTATGGAGCAGCTCCAGACTTTATACCCTATGACATCACAAGTTTGAGACTTATTTCTCTGGTTTCTGGCTCATGTTCCCAAATATTGATTGAACTTTGCTAGACCATGGAAATAACATATTAGAATTGTTCATTTATGTGGTGTTCCCCTTTAATGCACCTCTGAAATGAACAACGAAATGAAAAAAGCCTACATTACCCAAGCACTAATACGCTGTCCCTGTTTATCATGTAGCCTCTCTTGTTGCTCAACATATGGCATACATTCTTCACTTTTCTCTCCCTTTTCCTGCATAACAGTGGTTCCCAACCTGGTTTCCGGGGGCACCAAAGATCATAGGGGGTGTGCCAGGATTGGTCTGCTCTGAGAGTGTCAAAATGATCATAATAACAAACTTACTGGATAATTTATATGTTTTTAAGTATGTATATAAAACTATTTAAAAAGATATATTTTTGCTACTTAGTAGCAAAATCTAAAAAAATATTCTGCTTCAATCCGTAATTGTTGGTGTTTAGCCTTTCAAAAACAACATTTTCACTGACTAAAAAAAAAAATATTATTATATTATTATACTATTTGCTCTCCCACTTGAAGCACACAAGGGGAGGCCCACACCTGTATTAACGGGGCAGTCTAGCAGCCTTTGAACAACACCATAAATTACATTTACTTAACCACATTAACAATCTATTTTGGCTCAAATGCAAGTATATTACATTTATTAAGTCATTACAAAAAAAGATGTTGTTTATGTTGGCAAAACTGACAAGTTCTATTCATTAACGAGAGTTGATTTAATGAAAACAACATTTTGACTATTTTGAACTCGGGGGCATATACATACATTTATCCAATTAAATATGATTCAGGACAACTAGCTAACCCCGCCCATCATTAGCTCGTGGGTCATCGCTAGCAGAGGATTATCATATTAGGAGGCGTGTGTTTGGATCTCAGTGGGCAAAAACTTTTTTTGTTTTTATATATATATATTTTCAAAATACAGTGCCTAAGGCCTAATTTATTCATTTCTCTCTACTCCTCCTCCTCCTGATCTAATAAGGCAATCGAGGGAGATGGGTGGAGGACTACAGCTCTGTATCTCACTACAGCTCCACATCATTTGCTTTCAAGCTATCTCTTCCCATTTAGTTTGTTTCACTCAGATATACGTCACATTACACAAGATAAAGATGTTCTAACATCTGTTTCACGGTGACGTTAAAGTCTAACAATTTGGAGGTGAGCCTGACAAGAGTCTGAGATGTCCTAAGTGTATAAAGCCCTGGGGACCTATTATGATTTTGTGCTTTTTCCCTTTCCTTTAGTCAGTCATATAGTTTTTTGTACATGTAAAAAGTCTGGAAAGTTATGAAGCCCAAAGTCCACGCCAAAGAGAGTTACTCTCCCCCACAGAAACACTGCTCCTGAACTGCCTGAAACGCCGCGCTTGAAGTTTTCCGTAATATGGTTATGGCACCAAGTGACACACTTGCATCATACCTGCATAACGGCTAGTTTGGCACGCCCTAAAACAAAGCTAGGAGCTGGAGCGGAGTCCGAAGAGTTTGGTGCAGTAGAAACACAACAGTGGGCCAGCTGACCAATCAGGAGCTCAAACAGAGCGTTTCAGTGAAAAGAGGTGCTGCAGCACAGTTGGTATGAGAAAAATAAAGCATTTTTTGAAGATTAAAGCATGTAAACATGTTTTAGTAAAACCCCAAAATACCAGTATGCTCCTGAAAATATGCATAGTAGGTGATCATTAAGTTGGTGTTTCATGTGGCGCCACCATCAGGCCAAACTTTACATATCTTGTCCCAATAAGGATCTGAGAGCAGCAAAATGTCTCCATTCCTCATCAAATGATTTTGTTTTCTGGTGTGTAACGAGCATCAAAGCAGCTAGTGTGGCTATAGACTTTTAGCTTTTTAATGTGATGAAAACTGGCACAACAGAGCACTTTCATTAGCCAGTGTCTAAATTCTGTGTGCATACTCCACTAATTACAGGATTACAATGCCTGTTCCAGTCTGTCGCAGCGAAGATCACGGACTGCTGGAAAGAATAGAACAAGACAGAGGCCTTCATCTAAATGAACACAACTGAACAATACGTCCAGATCTCTATGGTATCTATAAATACACATCAAGAAGGTGTTCTTTTAAACAGCAATTAAAACATCACTGCATTAAGCAACTAAGGAACCAACAGTCCTAATTATTCTGAATCGAGGTCAAGGAGTAGAGAATATATCCTACTGGAAAAAAAAGTTGTCTTGTTTTTCCTTTTCCAAACTTGGGGCTTTTTTGTTGTTGCTGTCTCTCTCTTTACCCACTGTCAGACACAGCTGACATTAGTATTCTGATACAGCCTCCTTCAAGCAGTGTTCGGTGCCAGCCACTTAATTTGTCATTTATTGCTCCATGACAACTGAAGTAATTGAACCTCTTGCCCATGGACGAGATCTGCCAGCCTTGTGGCCGTTTTCTCCCATTGTGGGAGAGATGGAGCCACAGGACCTTGGTGCAAATAAGGGCACAGATCTCATTTTATGGGGCAATGAGATGGTTAGTATGTACCCACGCCACAAGGGCCTCTGAGATGTTTGTTGCACGCCTCAGAACCCCAGTAAAGGGGATAAAAAGAGGAAACTGGAGAGTATAAATAGCTATGAAAAATGAAGGAGCAATAACAGGGGAGATGGAAACAGCTTTGATTCTTTTTCATTAGATGTTTTGTTGAAACAAGTGATTTTAGGAAATCTTATAACAGAAAATGAGGATGCAGACTAATTGCATGGCTGCAGACTGGGGATCATTTGCGTATTTATCTCAAACATCATGCACCTGGAAATTAAAGTGATTGCAAATCAGCTAAAGATACAATGAATTAAAGATTAATCCGCTGATTTGCTACTTTTGTTGTTTCTGCAAAGAACGGACCACCTGTGTTCATGTATTTGTTTTTGTGTGTTAACCTCTGACCAATCTCGGAACCCATCGTCTATCAGATAAGCCTCTGGGGGCAAGGGGCTATATTTCTGGGGTAGCCAGCAAATACATGGGCCAAGACTTCCTTTTCCGTGCATTGCTCATTGTTTACAGTCTGATTACCATCTTGAGATATGAGACTGGAGTTGGCAACCCGGTCTCAATGGAAGGAAACATTACAACGACAGTCTGCATGTCATGAGGACACAGTTTAGGCTCTTTGTGTGTCATTTGTACACCATGCAACAAAACCATTCACATCGGTTTAGGGAACAAATCCACTTAGTAAGGTTGGGCTTGGAATAAGTATGCAAACTACGAAAAATCTGTACGGTTACAACGTAACAAGTACGTAAAACACGTCACAAATGTCACTAAAAAAAAGTGACAAACGTCACTAACTTAACTTGCAAAACAAAACATTGGTCTTGAAAACCGGTCTCCTGGTTAAAAGTCCTGTGTTTGTTGGACTCATCCACCTCCCCTCCCACCCGCCATAAGTGGTCTTTCTTGCTTTTTATTCTACACCACTAGCTCTGACCGTAGTGTATTTAAGCAGGTGCGTTTACATTGCAGTCAGTACAAACTACATGGCGTACAAATGACATGCCAAAAGCAAGAAAGGCGTTCTTATTGCATTCTATATGCCCTGTGCATTATCGTGGCATTCATACGCCTTTTCCTGCAAAAGGGCTGGAGTTCGAGTTGAGAGACGACGTGTACGACCGAATTGTTTCACAAGTAGCCAGTTTACAAGCTAATTTTAAACCAATAAAAAGCTGCCCGGTGGCCAACGAGTTCCGGCATTGGTCAATACTACTCAGACTACAAACAGGGACCAGAACACTTCCGATGCTCTTCTGGTCCAAAAAATAATGGCTGGATTGAGATGAACTTGTATTATTATACACACAGCAAACAGAAAGAAATCTATTGATTTTGATGACCACTGACCTTTCCTTCAGTGCTATCACTGAGGCATACCCTTAATTATTCTGTTATCTTCTCTACACAGTATTGACTGTGAAAGTAACATATTGACCAGTACAATACACTTGTTCTGCCATCTACCCATTTCAGTGTTTACTCCATTTAGGTTGTCATGCATCTTGAGCAAACAAATTATATCTGGAAAGGGATTTAGACGTAAAAACACTCCTGGCGTATTAAGAACAGATTGAAATCCAATTACTGCAGGAGGTAGTCGGAGACATCAGCCAGATGTTATACTGTACAAGTGTTGGCATATTTCTGTCTTAATGCCACACATGATAATTCAAAACGCCATCCAATGTATAATGTCAAGTTATATTCCTATGCGACATCCAAGGCTGAGCAATGGTAAGCATCATAAATAGGCTAGGTTTTCCAAAGCATTAGTGTATAGTATGGTGGAAAATTGACAGTTTTGCCATAACTTAGTGACAAGTCTCCATTAAGATAGTCACTAACCCTGTTTTTTTTTCACTGAAAGTAGCTAACTCTGATTGGAAACGAGTTTGATGAGAAAGTTGAGGGCCATAAAACCAAAAATATTAGCTGAAAGTTGCTAAAACGCTCCATAGAGCTGAGAACTCAGGCGGTCTTCGGGTCTGAGAAGTGAAGCCAATGCAGAAGTGGCTTAAACTTGCGTTCTTTCTAACAGCCAGCAGGGGGCGACTCCTCTGGTTGCAAAACAAAGTCCGATTGTATAGGAGTCTATGAGAAAATGACCCTACTTCTAACTTGATTTATTACTTCTGTAAACATTAAAAACATGAGTTTATGGTCTCAATCGCTAGTTTCAAGTCTTCTTCAATACAGCATGATGTTCATTTAGTAAATGATGTACCCATTTAGAGTAAAATAGACCATAAAGCAGAATATGCTTTAGGGCGTGGCTACCTTGTGATTGACAGGTCGCAACCACCACATTGTCCGGTCTGAACTTTAACCCTTTCACAGTGTGTTTTAACATTAATGAAAGTTAATTGTAACATTTTTGATTCTCAAAAATGTCTTATTCAGGTTGTACTTAGCTCCAACCTCTTGTGTCAATTCTGGTTGCAAAAAAAACAAGATGGCAAAGGCCAAAAACCAAGATGACGATGGCCAAAATGCCAAACTCGAAGCTTCAAAACCGTCGTGGTGACTACATCCAGTTCTTATATACAGTCTATGGGAAAACTGCAGGGTTGGGTTATAATTATCTGTGGATTTGTCACTACAAGCGACACCTTTTACATTGCACATAGTCCTTTGATCCAGTGTCAATCTAAAAATATGAATCAGTGAATCTTTAAACATTTTACCATTTGAAGGAAACAAGATTAAACATGAGTGACGTGGAGCCCCTGACACACTTCATCAGAACGGCAGAAAGTGGAGAACAGACAAAGCTGAATGTTAAAGTACTGAAGACATTCACATAGGGGTGGGATGTAACCCTGTAATGGGCTCCGTTCAGAGCCGGTGCTGGAGTAACTAAATATAGCAATGAAACAATGACAGCTGAAGGAGACACATTTGCCTCCAGAGGATTCCCAATACAATGACAACAAACCCAGTAGCTTGGCCTAACGTAGCCTTTGCTCACATTTAGACTTAGATAAAAAGGGCTCCCAGGTGTCTGGTGAAATCAAACTGTCATAACAGGGAAATAGGTAAAAATGTACAGTAGCCATTGTTGATCTTTGTTTAAGGGAAAATATAATGTTGGCATCCCTTACTCCAAATTATTGTGTTGCAATTTTCTTATTTCAGTCAGTGTTATTTTAAATGCTTAACTGCAATAGAGAGAGGTGATATTTTCCCAGGGTTTGGATCAGTGGAGCGATTCATTCATGAGAGAACATATAATTTACATCGCTTTAGAATGCTTCACCGATGATGAAATGCATCCTCCCTTTAAGCCAACAAGTAATCAGGTATCCATCAAGTACTCAAGAGATCAGATCTCTGACAAGGTCCAATCATTTCCCCAGTTAACCGTCATTTCCACACACACCAGAATTTGGCTTCAGCTAAAAGGTTGCTGCAAATAATAAAAGTTTTGTTTGTGTTTTTTTTGGTGGCAGTACTGTAACAAACGGTATAGCTCCCCAGTCAGTGTCATTTTTAAAATATCAACCATACAAGCCAGTCAGCGTGAATCATAAAATGCCAGCATCCCTTGTAGTGTTCAGATCAAATTCTTAACATTGGTATATACTGTATAAGTAAAGAGACAAATAACAGGAAGGAATGGGTTATATCCATTTCTAAACACGCTATTATTCTCACTGTGTACAAGGACTACCGACTGGGGTCCCCTAGAATCCCAATAAATTGGGGACTTTTCAAAAAGCACTAATTAAAACAGAAAACAATAATATGAAGTCATTGGGAACACATTGATTGATAATGTCTTGAAAAAATTAGAATGATATAATAAAGCACTTGTGAGATATGACAAAAAGTAGACCTCGGGGACCCCAGTTGGTGGGATGAGGGTTAATAAAGTAAGCCAACGAGGGATGAGGGATCATCAAGGACTCTTGGAAATAACAAACAATTCTGCCAGAGTATCTGACATCGCGCCAAAAACAATCCTACAGACTTATTAATGCTCAATCCTGGCTCATGAGTCATCACAGGCTTTACTCCTTCGGCATGTCTCTACATCCTTGATATCAATCTCTTCAGAAAGACTAATTAGCCCTGTGGTCTTGACACTCACCGAGCTACAGTGTAATCAACAAAGGTGAAAAGTACAAAAGATGTGAACTGACTCATCTTTTCTCAAGTCACAGTTTATAAGATCCGAGTCTAAGGCTCGTCTCGTGTCCACATAAAGCCACTTGTTCAGTCACAATAGGATCACGTCGACAGAGCCGTGCAGAGATGCAGCTAATTGTTTTTGTAGCTTGTGTTTGTCAGACCAAGCTTGGGTAAAGGATGAAACATTTTGGGGTCAACTGTTTCCCACAGCAGTGTAGACACTTGGATACAAGTTGGGACACTTTATCATAGAAACATAAAAGTGGTATAGAAGCGAATTTGATTTCTTTTTGTTTTGCTACTGGATATCTGGATATATATTGTTTTTTTGCAACCAGAAGTGACACAAGAAGGTGGAGCTAAGTACAACAGAGCGCTGAATAAGACAGTTTTAGGCGACCGAAAATGTTACAATTAACTTTGATGAACTGAAACTGAGACACACCGTGAAAGGGTTAAAGTTCTTAGACAAAAACACGGACAACTCCCAGATCGGACAACGCCGAGGTAGCGACCTGTCAATCACAAGGTAGCCACGCCCTAAAGCATACCCTGCTTTATGGTCTATTTGACTCTAAATGGGACCATAATTTACTAAGTGAACATCATACTTTATTGAAGAAGACTTGAAACTAGCGATTGAGACCATAAACTCATGTTTACAATGTTTACTGAGGTAATAAATCAAGTGATTTAATTTTCTCATAGACTTCTATTCAATCAGACTTCTTTTTGCAACCAGAGGAGTCGCCCCCTGATGGCTATTAGAAAGATAGCAAGTTTAAGCACTTACGCATTGGCTTCACTTTTCAGAAGCGGAGGTTGCCGCCTGGGCTATAGTCTTTATTTGCTAGTAGTTTTAGCCTACTTGCAGTCAAGCTATTTCACTTCAGACCCCCATAAAACATGTGTCAAACATAAAAGTCATGATTTCAAGTCAAAATAACCTATATTATGTAAAAGATGAGCTTTACCCTGAGTAAGGTCACATTTACAAATATGCGTAAATAGCCAATTAATTATTACTGAGAGGAAATACGTGTAGACAGCCATGTGTCTCTTTTCTTTATTTCCCGTCAGCAGGAGAACATTGACATGGAGGATAATGGTTAAGGCTATATCCTTAGATCAGGCCCTCCTTCTGCACAGACCAATCAGTAGCCTACAAAGCACTATGTCGACAAGGACATGAGCTCTCACTTGCTCTCAACAAGCGAACACCACCAACAGTGTTAGATGGCTGGCCAGCTTTTTCTTTTTCTTTTTCTTTTTTTAAAAGAATACCACCCTCTGCATGTGTTTCTTCACTTTCATGGCCGAGCTGTGTGACGAAAGTGTGGGGACAACAGGAGGTGATGTTAGTGTTAGTAGAGGGCTGCTTTCATCTCAGCCTTGTTAGACGGGGCAGATATTTGGCTTCCATTTCACTGAAAAGTAATTTATTCCATCCACTTTTACCTGGATTTCATTACGCAACGGTCAAGGTTGTATTCAGATGCAGTTTGTCCACATTACATTCATAAGTGTTAAAAACAATTATTATCAGCAGCCAGATAGAAAAAAACGTAATACCTTCTCAACATGCAAATGCACTTGGCTTGGACAGTACTACCTGTCCACAATGACAGTAAACATCTGTTTTCATTGTTCTGCATTGTAAGTCTCCTCCATATCCAATAGCTGGAGCCAATCCCAGTGTTGGGCGGAAGGCAGGAAAACACTTTGGACAGGCCTCCAGTCTACTGCAGACACACACACACATAGACAGATAGTCATGCTCTCATTCACACCTACAGTCGAAGTGATATGGAGTCATCAATGCACCTGGCTTGGTTTCAGTGATCGTGTGGGTGTGTGTAGCGTACAGTATGTAGTGTATAAAATCACTGAGGCATTCTCATGTGTGTGTGTGTAGGCACGTGTTCAAAAAAAGCTCATCATTGAAAATAAGAAGCGCCATTTGTTGTTATATTTGTTACACACTATTCAGTGTGACAGCTATATTTGCATAATGAGGTACAGCTCTTGTAATTTTACCGCTGTTAAACAGTTGCATGTGTTATTGGTCAGAGAGAACAGAGAAAACAAAGTACCAGCTATGTGGATGTTGCTCTTTTGTTTGCTTTACTGCAACGTTTTTATCTCGACTGATCAGACACCGAGTCAAACACAGATGTAGATGCAGTAATACCCATATAAGCCCTGTTAACATCCAAGCTGTATTTATGTACTATATATAGCACTATACAGGAAATGAGTTCCTGATGCCCCCCTTGTATTGATCAACAATCAAATGCTTATTTTCCACAAAGCATTCATCTATAAATCTATAAATACATATAGCCTGGGTATGATAACATTTGTTGTAGCTGTATTTAGAATTGCATTTGATTGATCTCAACAAGTGGTGAGAAGGAGGACTCTAATGGGATACTCATGCAGCTGAGTTCTGCTTTTGTAGATGAGTGAGTAGGCCGCCGTTTGCCAACAAGCAGACATAACAACCTGGTAAAAACAGTAAAACAACAGATGTGTCCCTTCCTAACTACTATCAAGGCCTATGGAAAGGAGGTTGGGTCACGGGCGGACATGGGTCTTGGAGTATGGGGTGTAACACATGCGCAGTATAACTGAAGCTGCGGTCGTGCGTTGCGATTGGCTCAATTTCAGCGAGTGAAGGCCAGATTTTACTGCGAATGTGTTATACCCCCAAAGATATGACGCGTTGATGACGCATGACCCAGCCTCCTTTCTATAGGCCTTGACTAATATGCAGTGCACTAGAGTTACTGTCCACCATTTTATTGGAGTGTTTGAATTCTGAGAGTAAAATGTATTTGTGATATAGTTCAACAAAAAATTAACGTCAATAACGTGTATTAATTTCTGCTAACAATTCCACAATGCAATGTGTTTCATTTTATAGAAAAATGACAGTGCACTAATGCACTGCATCGATAAGTGAGGATGCAAAATGATTCATAAGTGTCCAAAATCTTAATTTACTGCTCACTACAGAGTGATCTATTAAGTGTCTATTAGAGGGAATAATAATTGAGTGAGTGTCCACAGAGTGGACTATAGCTACCAAAAAGTGAAAAAGGCAAAGTTTCAACCCCACCAGGTCTTCATCTGGAAAATTGCCAACATGACGAAGAGCAAGGTTTATATGGACACCAAGCTGGTCGCATTATGCCCGCGTCATTGTACAATTCATTACAGGACTTGATTCATAATCAAGGTAAAATACATTATCAGTGCCTGAAAGGATCACCATAAAACAGTAATAGTAATCCTATGAAATACATATATCCCAAAAATATTGTAATAATGTTCTAAATTATTTTTCAAGAATGTATTCTTGAAAAAGAGAAGTACTGCACAAGTAAGGGATAATATACAGCGAGCCGGTTTATTTCATAACAATGACCCGCTAGCTGTATATTATCTCGCTTATTACACGGCTCCTTACTTAAGAAATCGCTAATTTCACACAATAAGAGTATTCAAAAAAGCTGTGTAATAACAATAAATAAAAAAATGAGTGATCAAGCAAATCATTTCGGACACAGCTATCTGCCTGCTATTGGTCAAAAATTGCTTAGTGCAGCTTTAAGGTCAGTGTATAAAATAAAAAAATACAGCCTCAGTAAAATTACATGTTTTTTATCAAACTTGAAAATCCCTATTTGATGCTGAGCCACTAATGTCTATAAAGATAACAATGACTCAGATAGCATCAATACCAAAGTGAGTGTGGCTTAATAAAAAAAAAGTTATAAAATCCACAAATCATTTTTGCATGGTTCCTCTTGTAGTCATGGCAAGTGCCGTTGCTAAGAAGAGAAATGTATGCTTATGTTAAAATAACATAGAAGGACACTGACTCAAAGAAACAGCTGAGTTGCCTAGCAAAGGCTCTTTGTTCCAGCCCTCAGCTATGAGAGCCTAAAACGCCGTCATTACTGGCACAAGGAGCCAAATGAGATTCCCTCGCAGAGCGGCGGCGCTCACTTTGCATAATAGGGTGAGAAGTTCAATGATCTGAGCGA
>CAKALG010001341.1:0-12004 GCA_916700815.1 Helicolenus hilgendorfi | reverse complement strand
TGCAGCTACACCTGGTCTCTCTCAGCCTCTTCACTCGCGTGTCCCCGGAGCCCCAACCTAGCTCTCCAAGCCCTCCACTCTTTCATCTCCTCTCCCCTCTGCTCCTTCCCTTTATCCTCCTCTCTTCCCCACTCCTCCCTCCGTCTGTCCTCGCTAGTTATTCACTCATCCGCTTCTCTCTCCATCCCCGAGGCCCCATCCTGCTTGTTCATGTTCTCCTTTTTATCCTCTCCTCTCCTCAGTCATCTATACTCCTGTCGTCTCCTCTCCTTTTGTCTCCTATTCTCAGTCATCTCCTCTCATCAGTCCTTTCCTCTTGTCTCCTCTCGTCTCCTTTCCTCTCCTCAGTCCTCTTCTCTTGTCTCCTGTCCTGTCCAGTCCTATCCTGTCTTCTCCTCTCCTCTCCTCTCCTCTCCTCTCCTCTCCTATTCTCAGTCATCTCTTCTCATCAGTCCTCTCCTCTTGTCTCCTCTCCTCTCCTCTCCTCTTCTCTCCTCTCGTCTCCTTTCCTCTCCTCAGTCCTCTTCTCTTCTCTCCTGTCCTGTCCTGTCCTGTCCTCTCCTATTCTGTCCTCTCCTCTCCTCTCCTCAGTAGTCTTCTCCTTGGTCCTCTCCTTTTGTCTCCTCGGTCCTCTCCTTTCCTCTCCTCGGACCTCTCCTCTCATCGGTCCTCTCCTTTCCTCTCCTCACTCCTCTCCTCTCCTATCCTCTCATCTTCTCTCCTCTCCTCTCTCCTCTCCTCTCCTCTCCTCTCCTGTCCTCTCCTCTCCTCTCCTCTCTGCTTTTTGTCTTATTAAACCTCGTCGCGCACCTTTCTGGATCACAAGTTAGCTAACAGTCAAACATGAATGGTAAAGTATGACGTCTGGTCAAATGGCAACAACTTGTTTCTTCATTTATTCACGGCGTGTTTTCCTCCTGTGCTTTTTTAATCTGGCTTCAGTCTAATATTAGGCCTACTTATACAAGAAAAACTGAATTTCTCGCTACACCCACTGAGATTGTTTCTGCTTTCAGAGCAGTCCTGCGTCGGAGAAATGTTTGTATTACTAAAACTTTAATCTGCCTCAAGAAATCTCTCTTCCTCTGATTTTCACTCTCCTCTTTTGCGGCCACTCTCTCCTGTAGGTCTCTCCCTCTGTTCCTCACCTCTCTACTCTTATCCTACAGTATTTCAGCTCTACTTTTCCTACTCTTTCCTGACTTTATTGTTCTCTTTTCCCTCACCTTCCCCATTTTTCTTATCCTCCTCACACCCTGAAGGCGAGCCCTCTGTAGTTAGTAAGTCAGCGCATGGAGTGCTCCCTCCTTCCCTCGTGTTCCACCTCATCTTAAAATGACTGTCCCTCTGCTACATCCCAATCCGTCCTCCAACGAGCCTGCAATAATCTGTCTAACACAAAGAGACACTTTACATCTCCCGAGCTCCGTGGCGGCGATTCAGGCCACTGCGTTGCGTCCCCAAATGGATCACATCTACAGAGAACAGAGTATTGACATTAACCTCAAATATCTCTCTTTGAGTCGTATATTAACTTATTATACTCAATGTGAATATGCCTGTGAAGTAGCTCTCTCGTAGAACTCAAAGACATTAGAAAACTTTGGAAAGCGGCAGATTTTTTTTTGTTATTTCAAAGCCGTGTTGACATGTGACATTATTTTTCATAAATTAAAGTGCTTTAGTTTTTAGAATAGTGTGTTTACTTTTATCAAAGAAAAGCTGCCGGGTAGCGTTATAGGTATTGTTTACCTTGGTTTCTGGGTCAGTGTCATCCATCCAAAACTTCATAATTCCAACAATGCTGTAAGGGTGCACATTGTTCTAATAAATACATACATACATAAATACATTTTATTTGATGGCGCCTTTCAGGACACCCAAGGACACCTTATAAAAATAAAAATAAAATCAGCCAGTTTTCTAAATAAAACCGCTAGTGACTTCAGTAATTTGCTTCAACCTGAAGGAGATCGGGGTCAGTTTGCAGTCGTGTGTCAATATATGCTCGTTACATGCACAGTGTCCTTTCAACAAAACCACTTAGTCAGGGTTAAGAAACGGTCGTGGTTGACGCTAACTGGACGGAGGTATGACTCACGTGACTAGCGAGTGACTAACCGCTCACATGACTCATGCCACTAGCAATCACAGAACTAAGTGGTCACATGACTCAAGGGAGTACGTGACAAAATGAGTCACTGGTTACTTTTTGTTTCACACGGGACACAAAAGTCCTGTGTTTGTTTTAAAAGTTGCATTGACTGCGTCATTGCTGCTTCCTTATTTAAAAGGCAGTAGTCTGACCTTCACTGTGCACGGTATTTAGTCCTCGTCTTGGATGCTGTGCTACTGACTGAATGCACAAGATGCTTAATTACTCAAACAGGTGCTTGCCACTGAGGCAGGATTGATGCTTCAAGAGCACTCAATTAATTGAAGCCCATTATCAATAACAGGCTGTGAATCATCCCTTAGATCTTCCTCTGATTTAATTTAGAAACACACAAGGATCAACAGTGTTAATTAGAGATTTACAAGAAGGAAGGGGCATCAGAAATAAATGTGAGCATCTGGTGTGATTAATTTAAAGCATACTCTCCAAACAACATACGCTTTTACTCACTTCCTGGTCCGTGTCTGAGGCTCAAATGAGCTATTCATTATATATCATTAACAGGTCATATATTTCATGGCTCTCCTGAGAGAGCACACACATATGATAGACGTGTTTAGACATTAGCAGGTATGAAGAAAACGGAGGTGATGCCGTCCTCTGTCCTAAAGCTAATTACATGTTTGCTCTGACCTTGTGTGGAATGGGTTAACTTAAACTGATGTGCACACACGGGGAGCTACTGTACAGCCAGCAAAGACAGACTTGCATACATATCTACATATCAATGCTTGCACACACTCGCACAAATACACCCATTTTTCTAATGCGATTACCTCGGCAGACATTTATAGACCCAGTTAATCTAACAGCAAGAGCGGTGCACCATTCCATATATTTGTGTTTAATTCCAATTAAACCTGGGCTGTGGACAGACTAATTTTCCAAACCAATTACTCTGGAAGGAGATAAAATGCAGAAGCAACCTTTGAACAACCTTTTTCTCCATGAAATCTCTAACCAAAATAAAACCCAGATATACAAATCTCCTGGTAAGCCCAGCTACATGGCAGCGTGGTTGCAATAAACCGCGGCTGACATTTGTCAGATTTATGTGTGTGGGAAGTGCAGCTTTGCCTGACAGCCTGCAGTCAGTCTTTCTTAGGCTAAAAAACTAATAGAGGTAAAGCTAAGTGCTCTCCAAGCTCCATATTAGTAACTATTCAATGTGATGCACTGTGGGACGGCACAGTGGCTCAGTACTGTTCGTGGATAACTCCTTCCTCAGAACACCAGAGTCCTGTGTTCAACTTATCTTTTCTCAGAGTCCATAAACATTAATTTAATCTACAGTAGATTACGTGGCAGTATATGTTTGTGATGTAATTCAATATATTTTACCTGGATTATTATGGTATATGTTTGATTATTAGCATATCACAAATACGATACTACCGTTAAGGAGTAATTGTAAATAATTACAAACATATTTTGCATTATTTCAAAAACAGACTCACGGCTAGAGATGTTAATAATTAACCGTTTAACCGTTAACTGACATTAAGCATTTTAACCGATCAACACTAACGCGCATCTGACGGATTCCCCCCTGGTTTTCTACGCTTCAAGTCAATTTTTGTCGTGTTTAGTGAAGCGGTTTCATCAGAAAAATGCTTTGTCTTCATTGCAGCTTTTAAAACACCCCGATCCTTCACTGATTAAGACCTTGAAGCCTCCCCAAAAATTCAATCTCTTAACCCATCACCACCCCTGCAGAGGGCCCTTTGGCTCCAGGTCTTTGATCAGCCAAGCCAAGAGCAACCTAAAGCCCTGCCTTTGACTGCTGTTAGACCCCCTTCTGGAGAAGTCTTGCCTCATGGTGCGTCTCCCCCGCTGGTGTGAACCATAGACCTGCTGGCTGGCAGATCCAGAGCTCTCACCTCATAGGATAAAAGTGGATATCAATGTGGATATAAGTCTTGAATTGTGGGTTTCATACGTTTTTCAAAACAACACCTTATTTCTTAATCTTCCTTTTTTGGAAAGTGCCATTGTAAAATGAGTCATTTTGATGACAGTTGGGGTTGTGAGTGTGTGTTTTTGACCTCGTTGGTCTGTTCGTATTAAACTCAGACTCCACAAGGTTAACAAATTCACCGCAGGTAACTCAATACAATGCACACTGTCCAAAATCAGATGCAGACTATGTGGACTACATGGGCTGCAGAATGTGCTGTGGTCAACCTGTAATTGAGTTAGAGTTACAGTTTAGGGGAAAGGTTTGCTCGATAGGCAGCTGACTGACAGCTCTGTGCCAAATAACAAGGGATGGCATACATAAAAAAAAATACAGATTGAAAAAGTATACCGTTTTATCCACTATCGCAAAACGTTACAGGTGTGTAGTTGAGATCAAAATGAAGGTGGGGTTCGAAGATGGGTGTGGTCCGAGCATGAGCACCAGAAGTAGGTGAGGTAGGAAGTGGGGAAGGGGCCATTTTACGCCCCTGTCACGATTTGGTGTTGCAGCTGGTGTGATTCCATTGCAAGATGGTCTCTAGTTTTACTCAGTTTGAACAGACAGTAGCGTAAGTGTCAAAGACAGACAAAATCCTCCTGCTGGGTACCGAGGTAACGTTTTGCCATCTGGCAACTTTGATGTAATGTTACTATTTTTAGAACAGAAATAAGGCAAATTTGAAACATTTCTTTATTACGCTGTACAAACACTGAACAAACATTTCTCAAAGAACAGGTCATAATTGACTTTAAAGCTGAAAAGCATCTCTTATGCTATGAAATTGAGAATGAAACTGCTTGGAAGCAGCAGGGATAAGGAGTTGGGCTCCGGTTTGCTTTTTAGCATGTTCGATGTGTTTCCATTCACATCCTCTACAACGGTGGAACAACGCCAACACACCGTCCTTGACTTGTACACAACTCACTGTTGTAGCTGACCGGGAACCCGCAAGTGGGTTTACCAGCTGTGGCGTTTCATTTGCGCTCGCCATAGTGTGACTGACTCGCACTCCAATCAGCTTGCTGTGCTAACCTCAGCACATGTCGATAATGGGGCACAGCTTAGAGTTTCCAGGCACAAACTTTCGCTTGTGAACTTTGGTTCAACATTAGATGCATCAATCTACATATCGCAAATTCTGCGTGCGGCTGCACGGACACAAGAACCGTCCCACGGTTCTTGGAAGTACACACACCTGTATATATATATATACAGGTGTGTGTACTTCCAATGGTCCTCTTCTGGAAAACAGCAAATTGTCCTTTTTGAATTGGAAGTGAAGTTACTGTATGCCCCAAGTGAAGTCATTGCCTGGGTCTTGTTCATGAGCAAAAACAGTCACACAGGAACAACATTTGCATCCTTCAAATCCTCACATACACTGCATTCTACTTCACAGCTCATTAGCTTCAAGTTACAGCTGTCATGACAGTAATTATGTAGAATTAGTATGTCTGCTATACAGTATGTAGACAGAGTTTAAGGGCAATGATAAAGTGTTTCCCTGCTCAGGAAGATATCAAACAGCCAACATGATCCTTTGCTGCAATGAGTTTGTTGCCATGGGAACAGATGCAAATGACAAAAAGGAAGGACACCTTGTGTTTTCTTTAAATTACTCCACAAATATGGTATCTATTGATGCACACCTAGTGTATCGGAGAAGCAAATAAAGAAAGCATGGGCACCATACAGTATGCACTGCATTCGTCCTTGTGGGAAACATCAAGTGCGGTATTTCAGGCTGTCTTTTCACTCACATAGATGTGAAAATATATACAGCATACATATACCTGTAAATCAGTGGAATAATGTGAAACAATTGGCAGGAATGTGTATTGCGAGATACTTGATAGGCTACACTTTCTTGATTTATTTTTTCGGGCTTTCATTTTGGTGGTTCTGCAGTACATTGTGTGTGTATATATAGAAAAAGTAGGGCTTAATGTTGAGTGTTTCTGCTGTGTTGGGACATTTCATCTTGTGTATGTAAAAAACACAAATAGCCTATATAACGGGATGCCACTGCCTCACCCCATTAATTTGTGTCCCTAGTGTCACACCAATAACTAACGCATTACACAGAATCTTAACAGCCTGTGTAAAAACAAACTCTGTCCTACTGGTACGCTATATTACATAATATGTCAATTCCCTCTTGGACTTTATACTGAAACCATAGCATAGCCTGTATACGTCGGACCGGCACATACAGGTACTTTGCAAAAAGTCAAGGCTATGCCCCCTTTTGAGGGATCCCATAGACTTCAATGCAATTTGACTTATCTTTGGATTTTAATTTTGACGAATTTGTATGCATTCATGTCTTGTTATACAAACATTTGTTTTATACACATCTAATAAGTATTTTGCGATCTTGCCTGAACCTGAGCGTTCACGATATCTTAATAAGTTAAGGTTGATCGCCGCCATGTCTCTTCAGTCTTCCCCCGTCCAACACAGTGGCCGGATATTGCTTATCCAGACATCTATGCACATTTGATTAAATCACGTTAGGCTAAGTGATGTCTGTAAATAACCAGTTGGTTAATAGCCAACTGTTTGATCTATAGGCTGAGATTTAGTTGGAGACGACAGTCTGATGCTGCTATAACGTTAATGTATGACTGTATAACTGCAGCAGCTCCAACTCAAACTGACGTTGGCTAGCCATGCTAGTCACTGTCACATCATTTAGCCATTTTTAGACATATCGTATGTGCCTCAAATCTCAGTGTGAGGGCCTTGGTTAACACAACAGCTTTTCCTAATTTTCTCTTCTGTGACGGCGAGTTTCTTTCCCCCAAAAGGGAGCACAGCCTCAGTGATGATGCGCCACTGGTGGTCTATAGCTTGGAGCCATAAAGCCCTTCTATTATATCTTTTTTAGGACACGGCAGGGGAACAAATCAGAGATCAACGTTTTTGGATTTATTGTTGGTGCAACTAACTACGCAGCAACTCTTCGGCATAGTGTTATTACTATTGCCGGTTTGTTTAAAGTAGAAGTTTGGAGACATGTTTAATTTCCTTCTCTTTATGCTTTTACCGTCTATGACGGACTTGGGATTGTTTTCCCGCAAAAGGGGGCATGGTCATGCAAGCCTACTCTGGATGATGTTCTTTATTGCATTGACATGCTAGAATAATTGCTCTGTATTCCATACCAATACACAGTATATTTATAGTGTTACGTTTATCATTTCAAAGATAAGACAAGTCTAAATGCTGTTACTGAACATCTATGGGGACTTCTTTACTCCTCCATTACCCTCCCTAAAGCCTCAATTACCGCAAAAGGCCAAGCTTGTCACTATGTAAGGAACGTTCATTTCCTCTCTGAAATGGCAGATTGTTGTATGAAGCATTGATTTAAAATGCTGATTTATCAAGGCCTCATGAGGAAGAGAAAGATGTAAGGAAAAGAGCAAGAGAGTAAGTGTGCAGGCCATTTAAGACATGCCAAAGACGTCCAAGCCATTTCTGCAGTGTAGATCAAATAGATTGCATTTAAGCTCTGCAAAGTATGGAATTTCTAGAGGCACTGTAGATTAAAAATAGAAAAGAAAAAAAAAATTGTGCTGGTGGGTGAAAGAGAAATCAAGAATTGATCACATTAAACTTGACTTCTATGCACTTTGCAGTGCTTAGTTTTCAGCCAACTTTGTGGGTTGCATTAGGCCAAGACTTTCTCATATGTGGCATCAGTGTAATCTTGTTAAATCTGTCTCTGCGGGAGTCCAGAGATATGGGGTTTATCTGTAAGTCCGCCTCTGTGCGGCCAGTCGTTGAAGGCCCCTGTGGAGGGTTTACAATAAGCGCCAAATACAGAAACCACCCACCACTCTTTGTAATAGATCTTTATCTTTGCAAAATCTCTTTGAAAACAGAATCCAGCTCAAGGAACATAGAAAAAAAACAAACATTTAAAAATCCAATACTATTGAAGAAGAATTCGCTCACAAATTCTAGGACCCCAGAGGTTCAGTTACCGCTCCATACAGAGAATAACCTCTCACCATCAGCCATGCAGGGCTACTATATCTGTCTGTGGAAGGGGACCAAGGAGTCCCATTGCAGAGCTGGGTGTGACCTACTCCACAAAAGCCCTCGGCAACACATGTGGAGCCCCGCTTAGAGAATAGTGACCTGAGGTCGCGCAGCATGAAGGAACACTCTTTGAAGATCAATGTCCACACTGAATAATGTGAAGTCTCTAGACGATTTCCTTCTGTATGCCTTTCTCATGAGGTCCTTTCCTTATTGTCCTCTTTGAGGCCGCTCTGGCAGTTTTTCTTTACCTGAGGTTACTCTTACTTTCTCCAAATCTAACCATCCATTGATTCCTTATTCATCCGTTTGACTGCTTTTGTTCTGCCTTTCTCATTCTGTCCTCCCACATCCCGTACGGAACATCATCATTAAAAATGATTCCTCTTTTCCAAATGTAGGTTTCTGTTGAAATAAACTCCCATGTCTTTAGTCTTTAACTCTATAGCAAACCGCTCTGAATGAGATGTACAGTAGGTTGAGATGAGTCCATTGAGACAGCCCTGTTCATTCCTTTGATCTTTCATTACACCTGTCTTTTTCATTGTGTTGTTAAGGGTTCATGCAATTTTATCAGTGCAGACACACAGTTCAGTTCAGTTCATCTTTATTTTCAGACTCAAAGCCCATTAGAGAGACATACAATACATACAATAAATACAAGGAAAACATTGCCTTTTCAATAAAAGACAGTTATACCAATGTTTCCAGGTGACTGGTATCGTACAACACTTAAACTAGGCAGCATGACAGCGTTCTGAGAATCATTCAGTCAACAAATAAATTTGTACATTCGATTTTTCTCCTTTGTTACAAAATAATCTGTTTGCACTACACCACCTAGGTTTGTAAGTAATATGCAGTCATTATAGGCAAACTGAAGCTTCTGCTCGCCTTTGTAAACACAGCTGTCTGTCAGGTATTATGAGGCCCAATATAAAAAGAGGCCGACGGTGTCTTCTTTACTGTATATGTTTCTCGTACCTTTATGTTGTTGCGGAATAGAAAGTATAGAAGATTAAAAAAGTTTTGGCGGGTGATTGTTTTTGTTTTGTTTTTTGTTAGGATCATTTTTCAAGTGTTTGGGTAAATAGAACTAAAAACATTCATGTTTTCTTCCAGGAGAGTTTTAATTTACATAACTAAAACTTTGTGTTTAGAGTGCATGAAGAAATGAAAACTCACCTGCAAGAAAACATGAACCCTTTTAGTCCTATTTAGAACATGAAAATGATCTTGACAAAAGAAAAAAATCCCCTGCCAAAACTTTTTTTTTTTCCGACCTGTTTTCACAGATGAAAAAAAATGAAACAAATAAAAAGTAACTTGTACAAATTATCCTGGCAAAAAAAAAAAAATCACCTGGCAAAACATTTCCACTCATCGTGTTTCACAGATGGAAAAAAAATATTAAGGAACTTAGAAAAAACAATAATGGATCACCAGATTTTTTTTTCTCACTTGCCTCTCAGGGCTTCTGCAAAAAGCAGATCTTAATGAATGTATCTGGGGATTTTTACCCAATTTGTGGTGTTGCTCTAGGGTTGGCAATGTCGCTCAGTTGTTTGGTCAGCCGTCAACCTACCACTTTGGTGTAGACTGAAATATCTCTTAACAACTATTGGACAGATTGCTGTTATTCTGGTTAATATTGTCATCATCCGAGAAGGATGTTAGGTCCAATGATTATTCTTAGCCTCTATAGTTTTGTTCATTGTATACCTGAATGTGTATAAACCATCTGAATCTATTATTTTTATCAGTGGTGACAGGTTGAAAAATGTTACTTGTTTACAATAAAAGACTAAAATCACATATTTTTTCCCCAAGAAAGTTGAGAAAATATCTCAATGCAAGCCAGAAGACTAATAAATAAGACATTTTTGTTTTGACACTTTAGAGCGTAAAATAAGCATATTGTGTAACACGCATGTCCTTTGTGTCTAGCTAAAAATAACCCCCCAGATAAAAGATACAATTTTTTTTTAACAAAGCGAGTGACATTTACAGTTTTGCATAATCCAATCCACAGTCAAAGCAAGTCAGACTAGACTTTGAATCTTAATGTAAGATGATCACACCTATTAGAAACACAGTTTTTGCAGTGTACATATAGTCCAAATAGCCATGCTTCTCTAGACCTGGGAAGCTTCTTATTCAACTTTCTTTCGCTATAAATCTTGTAAAGAAACAAGGAAGCCTGGCAGCTGACTGCAAAAAGACCAGTGTAGTCAACTGTTTTCAGTCAAAATATATTGATTGTCCACCCAATGGAAAACTTTCCCTAGTGGCTCTGCTGTGTATATGAAATGAATGGATTTGACTTGAATGCAGGCTAATAGTATGGATTTAGTCATGTCCTGCACCTTACCGTCTCTCCAGCGCATGTTGGTGTGTATGGGTACCTACCCACACCTGTGTGTGTGTGTGCACTGGTCCGCATGTACAGTAGGGAAGGCAGTGCCATGAGCTCATTACAGCAGCTGATGAATAGATTTCCGCTTGGATGGAAGAGGAGGCAGTGGTGTGGTTTCCGCCTGAGGATGTTCCTTCCCAAAGAGCAGGTGGGACACCAGGACGCAGCCTCTCTGAGCTCTGAACACTTCCCCAGGTAGCTAATGATGGCCTCCAACTAGGCAAACACCGTTCATCATGATAAGCCCGCTGGCAAGCTGATAGAGCACTGGGACAATATTTGGAAAGCGTTATCCTGGATAGTCTGTGCTTTGTATGTGTGTGTGTGAGAGAGAGAGTGCTTGTTTGCATGTGCATGTTTTCCAAAAGGGCTGCTGCTTTTTTCACATGCTGTGTTTCCCAGAGAGCTGCTCTAGGCATCGGTGTGATTTGTGTTGCTGTTAAGTCGATGGCTCACTGGAGAAGATGCAGCTGTAGATTTACATTCTCTTTCTTGATGTCAATGACACTACAACTCTCAGCTGTTATGAATCCATATTTACAGTGATGCAAAGACAAGATGTATATGAAGTGTGCATACATTGTAGACATCCCACTTTCACATTGACCCTGCTGAACTACTTTACTAAAACACACAAATGTGGTTAATCATCCATGTTTGTGTGTTTTAGGCTCCCAACAAAACTTATAACAGGAGGAGAGACATAATCATTTCTTCTATTCTTTTGCTTTAGTCAGGCTACTCACTTTTGAGAGATTCTAATAAGTTAAGTCAAGTTTATTTGCGTAGTTGCACTTAAAGTTACTCTGAGGAACTTTTAATCAGTTATGAAACAGTCTCAATTTAATACTGATGTCTCTATATGAACTACGGACGCCACCCTGTCTCCTACAATATTATGTTCCCGTACAACTAAACTGCATTCTCAGTTACGTTTCAAGGGAAACATATTTTGTTGCAGATTACGGTCGCAGTTTTAAACCGTTTTAAACATGTGGTTAACGTTGTAACTTGAAACAAAACAACACAATATTACTTAGTTAGCTATTGGGTTGGGTAAAAAAATCATGGTTTTGCCTAAAATGACTACGATTTGCATGGGACACTAATGGTTTTAGTTTGACCCATCCACCAATGCTTCCAACTGCTTGTAGTGGACTTTCTCACTTGTTATACTCATTATTATGATACGTTACTTTCAATAACCTTTTTATTCCACGTAACTTTCATTAACCATACCTCGATGTACTATATTACCTGCTGTGTTCGTTGTACGTCATCACTTACTGCAGTCCTCTGCGGACTTACAAATGTACTTGTGATACATCAAAGACTAATGAAATCCACAACAAAATAAGTTTCCTTCCAAACATAATTGATAATGCATTTTAGTTGAATGGGA
>CAKALG010001340.1:0-17183 GCA_916700815.1 Helicolenus hilgendorfi | reverse complement strand
TTTTATTTATTTTAAAACAGTTATAAGTCAATATTTTGGTCGACACAGGCAGACAATAAAAATCATCCCATTATCAACCATATTAAAAAAAAAAAAAAAATTAAATTTCTCATCCCATACTCAATTTAAAAACACTAACAGGCACAGATCACAATGAGTGTGTCCTAACATAATGGAGTGGTATTTGTGGCATTGAGGAATAATGCTGAGTAAAAATATGAAAGCTGACTCATTCAAACAAACTGACCTTCTCTGCTGCATTAGGCAAAGTGTTGTAATTTCTTTCAATCATGGGCTGTATTGCTCTAAGACACTTTCCACCAGTGCAGAAATGTGACGACATGGGGAACAAATACAGTTCTACAACAGTAACAATCAGCTTCAAATCACCTGAGACAAAATTAAATGCACGTACCTATCTTAAAAAACATTTTCCTCCTGTGCAACTTTTTGATTGACATTGCTCTAAGAGGTGAGGGAACAAGACCTTAAACAGCTCATTCACAAAAAACACCTTCAATTCAACGATTCTGATTTGTGCTCAGGCACATACTCCATCCGCTAATCCCCCTAAATGAGGTGAAGGTTGCTCTTGAGGTTTTTTTTCTGTCTGCTGTCAAAAGAAAACCACATGCCATGTGTGCAAGGTGATCAGTGGGATTTATCTAAAAAGGACTAAAAGCTGTTAAAAGAGTTCTAGAGCAGACAAGTTGAGTGTGCCGCCCTCTAGTGATTATGTAATGACACTGCAGCTCACAACCTGCAAGAGAGAAAAACACAGTCAGTAAGGCACAGACTACAAGCTACATGCATACTTTTAAACTTTTGTTGAAGATTTCACAAAGACAGTAGCCTCTCAGACTTGAAATGGGAGCTACTGGGGTGATACAGGGTCGACGGTCAATTTAGAGCTATGAGGCTTGTGCACAAATACATCCATTCCAGTCTGGTTTATGATGTTACATTAGGGAGGTTGCAACAGAACGGCAGAGTTGTATTGTATTGGCACACAGTAAAGATGGGTTTGTTTGGAGGCAATACATGTTGTTTTGTTGTCTTACCTTAGAATTTATTTGGGAATCCCCGCCACAATCTCAGACTCAATACCACAATGATCCACTCCACGCAGGAACTTAAAGAATCCTGAAGACCAGAAACAGACCAGTTCACACAAATTGAAAAAAAGAATAGCCTTGACCCAACATCAGCAAGTGCATGTTTGTAAGTATCAAATATCTCCATATTCTAAGTGTGAGAAAATGGATTTTTTACAACTGCTGACACTATTTTTCTGGTTTATGGAGTGATACAAAGAGATATCTAAAATTCCCACCAAAAAAACCCTTGACTCTAATATGTCAACAAAATGAAACAAGAACTTTGAACCTGGCTGTATCCAACCTTCAAATTTATGTTCTGGAAATGTAGGCAAATGAGCACAAATTTGATAAGATAATGTCTCATTTGCATATTTAAACATACATTTTCAGAAAACTTGTAATACAAAAAATAAATGTCTTGATGTAAGTTATCAAATCAAATATCTACTGTTTTTTCTTTCTTTTTTTTTATTATCCCATCACCTGTGGTGTCCCCTTAAAAGTAGTAAAACATGCATCTCTGCTCACCGTTATCGCCCCAGTCAGTGTTCCAGGAGTTGGCACAGAGCCAGTAAGGAACACCATCCTCCTCTCCCCAGCCCAGGATCTTGATGGCGTGGCCGCCCACAGCAGATCCTTCCACATGTTGATACACACCTGGAGACGAGAAAAAAACAAACAATGCATGAACACAACAGGAGGGTCAGCAAAAGTTTGAGTTCAAGTGTGTGAGAGAATGTCACAAACAACATTTTACAGAATCACTGAGCAAAATCTGCAATCAGCATTTACCCTGCATTCAACAGGTTGTGAGTGTACAAGTACTCGTAGTACTCGAGTGTACAAGTACTCAGTATTCTGTGTGTTTATACTACATTTGTCTGTTAATGGTGCACGTGTTCTTACCAGACTTGTACAGCACAAAGTCTTCATAGACGGTAAAGGCTCCTTCTACTGGACCGTTCTTGTATAGCTCACTCTGAATCTGCGCCTCATCTGACAGCACGCTGTAAGACGATTTACCTGCAACACACTTGGAGTTAGGATCCTGTTCGGCATGCGTGTGTGTGCATACACAGCTGTGTTCACCAAGATTAGGGCTAGGCTCATTTTAGGACATAAACATACTGCTTGGGGCACATACAAGAGTAATTAATGAGGCATGACTGCATACATTGATTAACAGTTTGTCTTTATCAAAGATCTAATAAATGCAGCAGTTAATGTATGCCTGTTAGGGATGGATTAATAACAACGTTTTGACAATTGATTCTAGATTTAATAATACCTAACTTGGCTGAGTAATCAATTTATAATTAAATTAACAAAAACATACAGTATTTGTATGTATGCACTATGGCCTTACATATTTCAAGATAAATAAATCATGCTTCAACTGAGTCTGTTTACTATTCAAATAATTACCATTTTGTTTTTCACAGTGCATTTATCAACAGAGCAACATTTAATCACATCAAAATATAATTGTAATATATTATCATTATAAAATATAATACAGTTCAAATGTTGCATTACATTTCTCCTTTTATATACCAAATACTGGTTAGCATGCAGTATTTATTATGTAGTATGCTTAACTCTAATCCCTCCCAAACACTTGTTTATGAAGCATTTCTTTCTGCCTCTCTTACCAAAGTGCTTGTCCACTTTGTAGCTGGGAGTGTATCCAGGTTCACACTTCAAGATGCACTGGGGTGTGTCTCCACCCTCCCCAGAGCAGGAGGGTCTGCTGCCATTCACATGGTGTTCACAGGGGGGGATGGTGTAGGGCCGACAACCTGTAGACACAAAGCGTAACACGAAGGTCAGAACTGTAGACACCACACACGCTTAACACTGTGAGAGGCTCAACACATAAAACTCACCAATGTGGGAGTCATAGAGACCTCCAGAGACCAGCCCCTCACTGGTCCAGAAGTCCCAGGCAGCTGAAGGGTAGCCACCGTTACATCTAAAAGAGAGACAAACAAATAAAAAATAATTTTAAAAAAAATGTCCAAATGTTCAACCTGCACAATATTAGGGAGGCACCAACTCAGCTCTTTCCTCACCTAATACAGATTCTGAATCCTGCCTTTCACAGTAGTAGTACTGTATCTGCTGATTCATTAATAGTGCTCACTTTCAAATATGTATACCTCATTGACTATGTTTACATGCACACTAATATTCCACTATTACTCAGAATAAGAATATATTCTGAATATGATATGGGTCATGTAAACAGCATTTTCCATATGGATATTCCGAATAAAGCTCTATCCTTAATGGAGCATTTTCTATTAAGACGTGGGATATGCCAATATTATTTCGGTTTAAAGAGCATTCTTTGGACACGTATACAGCGCATTCGCAATATGCGTCTCAGTTTGCAACACACAGCATCTTATCTGTTTACGGCTAGCTCTATGCGTTGTACACAAACCAACTAGCCAACAGTTTTCAAGGCTGGGCTAGAGATACACGGCCAAAAGAAAACCCCTACATTTCTGGTCTGAAGATGAAACAAACCTACTTTTAAACATAATTAAGACTTGAATATCAACAGGTTTTTGGATATGTGCAAATATCGCAACGCTGACCTTTTCAGGAAGGTGGTTGAACAAATGAAAGAGGAGGCTCCGTTTGCACGGTCGAACAAGTTTGCCATCGGTAGAAAATTTGTTTATCAGATATGCACGGTTGCATGTAAACAGGAATATTAGTAGAATATTCATTTTCATAAGCCATGTAAACAGCTTAGTTGGAATATTGTTTGTTTTTTATGGAATAAGGGCAAAAAACAGAATATTTTTTGCAAGTAAACGTAGTCACTGTGTGGATCTCACTAGAATCATCTTTACGTAAGGTCACATTGAGGCAACTGTATTCATGTGGATCAGTCCTGTCACGGCCTGATCCACTTAATAAGGTCAGTTTTGGCGCCGATACTAATTCTGCGTATTGAATCGGTGCATTCCTATACATTATCAGATTTCAATCTTATCAGATCATTCACTGGAGAAATTTCAAATCATATGGTTTGCTACTGAGCTCTGGATGATGGTCTATACACAGTAGGTCACTGCAATCATCTACTGGGGACAAATAAAGCAGTGAAACTTTTCACACATTACTGCCTCTCACCCCATGCCACAGCTTTCGCAGCAGGAGAGCAGATCCTCTGAGGAGATCTCCACGCTGACCTTGGCATTACTGTGGATACACACACGGTCGGAGATGGCCTCTGCAGCGCCAAACGCCTGTGGACAGAACAACCAAGACATGTCACAGACACATAAATACAATATGGGAGGAGTTTTTCTTTATCTGAATTATTGCGGGTTTCAGGATAGAGGGTGCAACTCTGCTGTATACAGTGTAAATAAAATTCTCTAGATAATCTGTTCCTTCAACATAAAAAAAATATGAATCCTCAACCCAAGTTAAATGTGGTCATCTCTTGAATAGTGAGTTTTTATCTCACCCAGCAGGATCCACAGGAGCCCTGGTCTCTGATCTCCTTCAGAGTGGGACAGTTGGGCCACTGTTCTCTGGCATCAAAGTTTTTAGGCAGCTTCAGGTCTCCAGCATACTGAACCCTGCAGAGGAAAACGGTGGTAAAGAGTCAAGAATTACTGTGCGCTACTACAACTATAGTGTAAGCAGACTTGATGTACTTTTCCATTTTGTAGTGGAGAGGTGGGGTGCCGAGTTTTGGTCACTGAAACCACTGCTTGTTTTTGTACATACAAATGTACACGGTGCATGTTTAATTTGGGGATGTACAACACAGCAAATACTCACTCTCACTGATATGTAAGCAAAACGGCTATTAATCTGTGTTTCACGAGTGAGACTCACATGACTGGCAGTTTAGGTCCCTTCAACATCGTACCGCAGAGTTTCTGGACGTAGCTGTAGTCGACATTATGGAAGTTGTGACCAGCCTGTAGGAGAGGAGGGCGATTTAGTCAAGTAGAACTACTTCCAAGGTAAGAACAACAAACCAACAAAAGCCTCACCTTCCAGGTAGTGTTGATCTTATTGATGTAGTTGACCATCTCACCGGACAGTGGTGGGAGGCGCGGTCTGGCCAGGCTCACCGACAAGCTGGCAGCCAATAACAGGAAAGCTGCACGCCACATTTTGCCTGAAAAATACAAAATGAAGAGGACAAGCTTGTTCGTTATTCACATTACAAATTATATTTGAGCAGCAATGGTAATTTTATTGCATAAATTCTGCTTAAATCAATAAACATTACCATGATTTCAAGGACTGGGATGATACATCCATCTCCATCTTCCAATTTGATACCATCACAATACTTGGGTGCTGATTCAATATGTATTGCTATTTTTAAGTATTGTGATTCGATCTTACGGTTTTTGTTAACTTCTTTAACACTAGACCACGGGGAAAAGTTGAAGCATACACTTCTAGGGACTTTTACTTTGGAAAATATCTAAATGAATACAGTAAAAATGTTTTATATTTAGCATGCATGTAGTCAGAGATGTCCTAAAGTCAAATATAACAGTCACTGTTAGGCATTATCTTTTAATTTTTTTTTCCAGCAACCCGAGATTCAAAGAATAAAGACATTTCCCTCACAAATGATTACACAACTGTAAATCTAACAAACACGGACCATTTCAATTGCAGGCAAATTGTGTATTTGCATTTTTTCTTAACTTTAAATGGTGAAGTCAGAAGGAATTACAATGTCTTATGAGTACATAAAGTAGTCTAGGTTGGAAATCTTACTGAAAAACACAGAAAGAAAAGGTGAGAGGCTACATCAGTAGGATAATGGAGCAGTTATGAAAACTCCATTGTGGAGAAAGTCTTCCACATTTGTAAAGCAATACAAGCCTGAAACAATGCAATGAAATGCTTAAACACACTTGCATACACTGGTGAAACTTGAGTCCTGAAACTAGTCTGATAAAATAATAAAAAGAGGTCACAGCTGACTAGACGTCGTCACTCTGGTTGCAGCTACAAGTGTAACATGCACACACAGAGTACACAGAGAGCAGACAAAACCTCTTATCCTCAGTCATGCTCATCAGAGATCTTTCCACTGGTTAAACACGCTGCGTCTGCAGGCGCACACACACGTACAGTAAACAGTCCTGTGATCTCAACCAATACCTTGGATTGCATAGCTTTTCAAGACTAGATGACTGGGTATCAGTTCCCTCTTAAAAAGCCCAAATGTGAATATGTTCCCCTCATAGTTCCCCATGCGGCAGGAAACCCCACCCCACAAAGGCAAATGTGTGTGCTCTTAAGTAATGTCCGAAATGGTCCAAGTGCGCTCTCAAATGGTACACGAGTCCAATTTTCTAAGAGGTGAAATGCACCGATAAGAGTTGAGATCAGCTCCAGAAAAGAACCCATTAGAGATCATAATATAGCCTATTAGTGGGCTGGAGTGGGCTGAGTGTAAGCAGGATGCTCCAAGCCCAGCAAGATCAATACCAGAGCAGACACATGATCGGATAATGCAGCTTCAAACCCTTGTATTAAAAAAAAAGAAAAAAGAAAAAAAGGACAATCAAGGATGCTAGCCAATCTTTAAAACCTGAACAGCAAGAGTAGAGAACAAAAGCCTTTGACAAATAAAAGACAGGAAATATTGATTCAAATATTCTGTTTCTATTTTAACAAGCTGTGTTTGTATTGTCTGTTCCAAGTAGGATTGGCAACAGACTGATTCAAATTAGTGTGTGTTTGTTAAACACAATTTAATAAGGGCTTGTGTAGGAGCTTAATAGACTTATACACCCTCAGTGCTTAATGTAGATTGGCACACTGCTACACAGATTTTCTCTGAAGAACAATAACCTGTCTCATTAGTCATCTGTAAAATCAGCACACCTGTTCAGGCATGTCCTGTTTCTATTACAGAGAAAGCAGAAGAAGAGAATCCAATGAAAAACACCTCGAGTCCTTCAGAGGCAGTGAAGGACAGAGAAAATATTAATTCCAGTGAAACTGGTTAGATATCACATGACTTGAGGCCAATGACGCATCATGAGCAATAAGTACACAGAGGGAAGTAAGAAAATCCCCCTTTACAGAATGACATCTCCATATAGCCACTAGTCTTTCTTTATCTAAAATCTAAACCAGGTTCTCGTGAGTACTCAACTTTCTTTAATACTACAAGCACCTGTCACATCCGACTATGTAATGCAAGAAAAGAGGACAGTAGTGAATTCATTACAATTGTATTTTTCAAAACACTAGTTTGTGGTTACAGTTGGTTGTAGAGACTTCAATGGCTCCTCCAGCTGTTGGAGGTAAATGGGTTACATTTTATTCTACTGCATGTGCTGTAAACAGCTTATATATGATTTATTTATAGATGTGAACCCTTTACCGTAGACGATGTGCAAGCTATTAACTAAAAATATAGAAACCCAGACAAATTCACATTTGGGCCACAAGAAAAATTCAAATTACAAGACAAGTTTATTTCTTCAGTTTTTAAGAGAAGTGGTTTAACCACACACAAACAAAAAAAAACTGCCTTTTAGCTGATACAATGATTTGGATGTGATTTAGGGAAGTGAACCTTCAACTTGCTGACCTGCCTGCAACAAATCAGTCTCATGTTTGTTACTTTCAACACCGGTGTCATAGCAAAACTCGCAGAGGCTACATTAACTTGCTGAGTCACAGTGTGAGGCCTTTCTTTGGCAGTGCTCTTGCATCTCCAAAATGTCAAATTCTCTGAAATAAAAGCAGCCCCGCTTCTGACTTGATGCTAACCAACAGATCTTTAAAAGGTGAAGACGTTGTGAAAATGTTCCCCTACATGGGAGGTCAAGACAGAAATGGGTGAGTCAGCGACAAAGCCACAAAACGGAACATGTAAGTTTCGCACCACTTCATTTATAAGAAGAACCAATGATCTTCACATCATACAACAGTGGGTTGAGTTGAGCAGGAGGAGACCTTCAAACACTCAGTTCAGCTACTCCATCTTCTCTTTATATTCTTATATTCTCTTTGGTGGTTTTCACATCTACACTAAACAGGACGATGCTGATCGGTATTACAGTTTTTCTCAATCGCTTTGGCTCATTTTTCAAACAGTCTCAACTTCCTGTCACAACTGTTTGATGGGACATCACATCTCTATTGCATGTCTGCAAAATGCAGTAACTCATCCAAAACACTTCATTCATGCTTCAAAACCTAGTTATTGTGTCAGTAAATTACCACCAAAATGAGAAGTTGCTTTGTCATCGTGTGAGCCGTACTGGTCAAAATGATTAGATGTTTTATCACCACAGCAGTCAACCCTGAAATGTTTCTTCTTTTTTTACCCTGACTGCTTACTGAACTAGTATACCAGAGTGCCAGTTTTGTCTAGCTGATTGTGTATCGCACTGAGCTGTTTAGATTCAAAATTCAACATTAGGTAAAAGTTTACTAGGAAAAGTTGAAACTGTAGGCTACAATACTGTATAGACAGAAACAGGATATGCACATTTGTGTATTCAAATGTATTTGTGTAGCATGTTTTATAAATAGAATAAAATTCACCTTTGAGCTTTTATGTAAAGTAATAAATTGAACAGAATATTTGCCATAAAATGATGCCAAAAAACAAACAAATGAAAGAACCTGCAATAGCTCAGTAAAAAAACAAAACTAACTGCGCCTCCTCACAGTAGTTACACCATGTCATAGATATTTATGGAATATACATGTATGTCTGACAGATTTTGATAATTGAATGGATCATTTTGCATGTGATGGATTAACGATGAAAGAAAGTTTAGAAGATGTCAAGAGGATGATAGTTTCACTGAGAGTCAACTCATCAGTTTTGATCAGCAGGACATGTACATGTAGTCATTGTGCAAATTGTAGACAACTGTTTTGCACACGTGCGAAAACACATGCAATTTGCTTGAATGAACGAGAAATTCAAATCTGTTGTGAACAACAAACTAATTGTTCAAATATTTTAAGTTATTGTTTTGAAAAAAAACAAACTTTAATATTGTTTTCCCCACTGCGGGACTAATGAAGGAATATCTTATCTTAAGTTGGCACACAGTCTGATGAACCTTATCTGGTTGGTTTGTTTTCTGTTAGTCTACTGACAGATAAAAAATCATTTCCTTATTCCTGGTCACAATGCTGACGGGAAGGGGAATCTGATGCTTGATTTACTCAATTGTTAAAAAGGTCCATGGCAGTTTTGCTTGTGGTTGCAAATGTACAAACTTCTCTTTTTTATTCAGTCTTGTGAAGGGCTCATTGCATGGGTGGAATATGGTCTCAAAAAAGTACAAAATGCAAATCTCCCACAAAAATAATCCAAGGCACACTGCAGTGTTTGAACAAAATTAAAATTATTTTACATGGCAATAATTGTTTAAAAATAGGTCTCTTCATCACCATATTCCACCCATGCAATGAGCCCTTCACAAGACTGAATGAGCCCAACACACCTGAAGGATCCAAAGAGCACCTGTATGGGATTACCACAGAGACCCAGCAGCTCTTCTACTCCATTGTCTTTGCTTGTTCTCTGTTTTTATTCCTTCCTTTGCACAGTCTGGACTGGAAAATGTGTTGTAGCAAAAGTGTATGCATGTCATTTTTACACAAAGACTAATCTCTTCCAGTTCATTCAGCTTTACTGGCTCTGATCCCAGACATGTCTCAGCCCCTCTGTGTTGGGAACATAAAGGCTGCCTCGAGCTCTCACAAACACACATAGTTTCACTTTCTATTTCTCTGCTGTATCAATGTGACTCAGTATTGTGTTTCATATGCATTTTAACTTCAGGTTTTAAGTTCTTGTCTCATCATCTCATCACCTCTTAAAAGGCATACACAACCACCACCAATTGAGCTATGAAAACTGGACTTAAACTGCTTTTTTTTTAGATTTTCCAAAAATATTAAACATATTACACATTTCTCTATTAGTTTATGTGAAGTGTAACAGCTTTAGCTATGTTAACCTGCTAACTCACCGTGTAAACAATCAGTTCCTTACCTAACATCTGATAACAGGAAACTAACAAGCTGAGGACAAAAGCAACAAAGTAAATCATTTACCTGTAGCTCGTATAGCTCAGCTGTAGGTGTGATCTTTGTTGTTTTAAATCTTCAGCTCCAGGTGCCCCCTCTACAACTGTCCGACGGTCTGGTCAACAACAAGCTGTGATTGTGAAACGGTCCTCCTCCAGTATTTATCCTGGTGAGACCACGTGGTGAGCCGGTCACATGAGAGCAGCTCATGTGATCATGTAGGAGTCATCACACTCTTCACTCTTCCTTTTTCTGTTCCGCTCTGTGGGTGTCTTTGGTTTTTGTAATGTGTTCTGTTCTTTACAAGAAAATAGTGATCTGAATCTGGATCTAACTGGTTAAAAAACACTTGACGAGGAGAGAGTTGCTGCAGTGGCACAGTGAGGAGATCTGCACTACTTCAGTCTGACCTCTAGGTGCTGCTGAAACTCACCCTCTCTGACACCACTTTAAAGGTCCCATATCATGCTCATTTTAAGGTTCATACTTGTATTTTCATGTTTTTACTAGAGCATGTTTACATGCTGTAATGTTAAAAAAAAACGTTATTTTCCCTTTACTGTCTGCCTGAATATACCTGTATTTACCCTCTGTCTGAAACGCTCCGTTTTAGTGCATTTCAACGGAATTGCTTACTTCCTGTCAGCTGATGTTATTCTGATACTCTGCAACAGGAAATAAACTGGGACACATTTAGAATGTTTATGTTTAAAACGGTGTGATGATCTATATATTGTATATTTGTGACCTCGGCTTGTTTCAAACACACAATTTCTGAATACGGGCTGTGTGTATTTCTCCGTATATTGAGCGTTTTGATAGTTTAACAGTATTTATATAGCACTTAAACCTGTTTTATAATATAAAAGACCTGAAAATCTCACTTTTTATAATATGGGACCTTTAACTTCAAATACAATCTGTGACATCTATTGAAAACCAAAATGTTTTGTATATTTATTTTATTTTTCCCTCATTATCATTGAAATGGATATAATGTTTTATTAAATTCATATCAAAGTCTGTTGTCTGTATTGCTATTTTGTCTCATCTCACTCTCATCACGATGAGGAGAGAAATAGCACTGTCATTGTTATACTTGCCAACCCTTTTCCCGGGAGACTCCCGTTTTTCATGGCCCTCTCCCGGTCTCCTCCTGGGGTCACAGTTGTCCTGTATTTCTCCTGATGTATGACAAATTTTCACAACTTTTATTTTTCCTTTTTGATTATCTCAACCTGTTTCTGGCACTGTACAGTGTGTATAAGCCCTACTGTTTCCACCTGGACAACAATACAGCTACACCTAATGTTGTTTACTGGCAGAAGAGAACTGCTCGCTAAATAAATAAATGAATGAATGAATAAAAACTGATGAATAGCCTATTAGTTTATATCAGAGAGATACATTATTCTGTATTCTTTCCTGAGAATTAAAAGTTAAATTAGAAGTATTTAAGATTAAAAATGCTGTTGCAGTGTACTTATTATTTAGCTATTTTCATTCTTTAAAAGTCACCAAAATGCAGGAAACAAATTCTCTGAAACTCACATTAAATTTGTAAAAATGAAATGTAATTGTAAATGCAGAGAGGTACCAAAATTTGGAATTTGAAAGTGTCATGGACGCATGACGCATTATGAGACAGCAAACCATAGGTACTGTTTCTACCAGTTGTGTTTTGTGGGAACATTTTGAACAAAAATATAATTAAAAGAAACGTCAGATCAGATTTGGTATTGGCAAATACTAGTATCAGATCAGGAGTAAAATAGTGTGATCATGACTTCCCCTTTTTGAGCTCCAATGAGAAATGATTAAATTACCTTTAAATTATCTAGAAAAGGTCATCATCACATCCTAATTATTGATGATTGGCTTTTGTCAGTCTAAAGTGCTTCATATTTGTTTCTGGGCTTTAATGTCTCTAAAACACTTGGACACAACTCAAGGTCAAAGGTCAATTGTTATTTATCTGATTAAGACATTTTGCTATGAAAGGTTGTTCTAATGATTTTTTTCTGACATAAAGCTGAACAAGTCAACTGACAAGAGATTACTCAGTGACATTAAGCATAATGCGGATGACTTTTATTTTTGTTAATGCGTGACATGCATTTAGAGAAGTAACTTATGATTTGTAACTGTGTTTTTTTTTTTTGGTGTTCAAGCGGTATTGTGCTGTGGATCACTGACCACAGAGAACATGATGATCATCCAGCAGCTTTCTCTTCCTTTTATGAGTCTGTCATCTGACTTTCAAAATGATAAGATGGGTAAAGTACTGTATGTGCAACAGACCAACATTAATGATTATTAACCAAAAAAGTTGCATAAGAGTAGATCCTCATTTGAAAGTAAAGCATGAGTGACCAACAACAGTCTCTCTCTTAACCAGGCGAACAAACATTATAAATATATAAATTAATCAGTATATTTATATTGATTTATTATTGCAAATATAGTTTTAAAGCTTGTAGCCTTTTATGGTTTTTAGCTTTGTGATTAATAATATTTTTTTTCTTTCTTCTTCCTATTGTGGGTGTATTTGAGCTGCTGCATACAATTTCCCTTGCAGGGATAAATAAAGTTGCATTGGATTGAATTGATTAAAGCACAATATCAGCTAAAATAATAAGAGCATTAAGGTGATTTGTGCTTTATTACCTAATTTTGGTTCAAGGTTCAAGAGTGTTCAAGATTATTTCAGCTAATGTTGTGCTGACATGTTACAAGTTTCTATTTATGTTTAACTAGCATTACCGCCTCGCGGTTGTATGCCTCCGCCAGTCAAGTTGCAGTTTAAACCCATGTCTGTCCAAAATGTCATCACTTCATCATTTCATCCTATTAGAGATTTGTGTGAAATTGTCATAATCAGCATATGAACTCTCGAGTTACGACCAATAACATATTTTGTGAGGTCACAGTGACCTTTGACCAAAATTTGAAGAAATTCCCTCCAGGCGTTCCTAAGATATTACGTTCACGAGGGGACCGGACAGACGGACAACCCAACGGAATGTTGGTTAATGTCCCAGGTCCCCTTAACAGGTTCATCAAAGCCCTGTAATAATGTTAACAATACAGTATGTTAACTGTGACTATGCTTGATTTAAGATGTATTTATTACTGTATCATTTACACTGTGATTATGCGTTTCCACCTTTCTGTGTCTAAAGCTCACTGACTGTATTGTGAATCAAGGATGATCAATAAAGCTTTGATCATGACTAATGACTTTATTTTGTCACATCAATAGCACAGCAATTGACTCACTACCACCAACCACAGCTGCTCTGTGGAAATCCTTGCAGAGACGAGGTGACGCATGTTGAAATGGAGGCCGTCCAGTGACAAAGTGACGTTACGCTCAATCAGCAAACTAATTTCAGTCTGTTAATGAAACAATTCACATGTGAAACTTCAGCACAAAACCTTGACACACTGCACCGTGGCTGCCCACACATTTCATAACAGTACATGTGACCAAATATAAAAGAAGGATATTTTTAAAAAATACAAAATGAGACAAATTAGAAACACAAGTGAAGATTATTACACACACCTGGTACACAAAGCAAAGCATATTGTTCTAATATAAAGACACATATATAAGACAAGCAAGGCAAAGCGTTGATTCATGATGATCAAGCCAAGGCATCGTTGCCATCTAAAGCGTGTTTATACAAGATATTTTTGAATTAGTGCACTAAGATACATTTTATTAGCTGGCTTATTGCTTTTGCGTACACATACATTCTAGCACGTGTGTTAACTATGTGTCTGTGTGCGTGTGTGTGTAGTTACAGTAGGTGCTTTCTACATTTGTCTGGATGAACGAGTAACATGCAGTGACTCCTTTATCTAGCTATCAGCAGGTATATGGAAAACAGTTTGACACAGTTGTTTTTCTCTACTTTGTTCCATTAACGCCAATTTATATTCTCAAAGTGCTGCCCATGTTTTATCACCAAACATTGTACTGCTCATTACAGATATAGACCTTATTTTATAGTTATTATATTTGTTTAGATAGAAAGAACGTAAAATAATATAGCAAAGTTAAAATAGAAGATACATGGAAGACTGATATTGTTAATTCTGTGATTACAATCAGATTTCACATATTGAAATAAATAATATTCATAACATTACATAATACTGGCATTGACCGAACTTGAATCTCATAGCAGCACATTATAGCCACTGGGTATTACCCAGGATTTACCTTTATGCAACATTTCTATGCCCCTTTCCTTGCTTTCCTTCTTCTGGTAGCTACAATATCAAAAATGTTTTATACAGTTAAACAAATGTGTTTTCAGTCATGCAGTGAGCAATTAAATGTTCTCACTGCAACATAAAAAGATAATAAAATCAGTTTTGTCACTTGGAAATTCAGTTTCACTGAGGTAGGAGGTTCAACTAAACTAAAGGATAGGCGGAAGGGCGACGCGTACTTGTGAGTATAGTGGGCTTTACAAAAGAATACCGAAGACATTTAGAGTTATAGCTATTCATTAAGACTAGATTTCCCCCTTTATGTTTACTGATATGGATTGTCTGCATCTAAAAAAAGGTTTTTCTTGTTTAACACAAAACTGAATGGCAACAATTTCCTGTACAGGAATTAACCTTGATATTAGTATTTTAAAAGAGCAGCTGGTTTCAGGCATAACTTGTGCACATAGTCACCTTTGATGACATTGTATTTCACAAGAACATGTGCCACCAACAGCCTGCTCACTGTGTGCTCTTCAATAAAACCAACGTGAATAAATGAACGCAAACAATCCAAGATAATGCTAAATAAATGCTAATAATTAGAGTATAAATTTAAAATGTAAATCACTTTGGGATCACAAGAATTTAGGGCACAAGCTTATAAATGTAATGCTTAGTCAGAAAAAAACCAACAGGTAGTGAACTCCCTGCACACATACAGTATACAGGTCGGTCACAATAGCAACTCTCATAGCAACAGTGCACAGAACAGCTGCTACTGCGGTTCATTATCGTATATTATATCTTATCATCCTATCATCTTTTTGTGCTCTTCCCTTCTTTCATCAACTAAAAAAGAAACAAAATGTGATTGTCCATAAAAGTGACGTCCTCTCTGTTAGAGACAAGAACACACACTCATTAATTATGTCCTGCAGAAATAGTCTGTTTGTTGTACTTCACCTTTTCTTTGTCACCAAAATTGCCAGTTTAATTTCATCCCTTATTTGCAATTTCTTTGAAAGGGCCAAATGGGGGAAATTGCCTAATTATGGAAACGTTTATGTATTTATTTAGAGATTTAAAGCATTTCTGCAGGTCATGAACACATTTATAACAATCACATAAAATATACGTTTCTATATCAAATAGCTGATCTTTAAAATAGTTAAAAACAAGTCATCAACAAATTTAAAAAAAAAATTAGACGAATAAAATGAAATGCATGTAACAACAGAAACATCATCTGATACTCCTTTGACATATTCTCCTGTTATAATCATAGCGTAGTCTGCAGAATATCATGCTACTTTAGTTGGAGCTTTTCTGCTGTAAAGTGCTGACTGAAATTATTGCAGTTACACTTGGCAAAGTAGGAAAGCAGAGTATATAATCTATAAAATGATTTTCCCTCAAACCTTTGCTTTTTGTCATTTGCTTATCTGATAGTTTCATGAAAATAAAGACATAAATTAACAGATTTGACTATCTTACAGTTCTGTTTCTTTGTATATGTCAGTAATGTGTGCAATGTAATGTACTGTACAGAGAGCGAGTAACTGATTGGATGAATAAGTGGTTTACTTAAAACTGGACGGGATGGTCATCTTTTGTACAAAATAATAATAAGCTTTTGCAAGCATAACAACATCAAAGCATTTGAAGGTATGCTTGGACTTACATTAAGTCTGCATTATTTATATATTTCATAACAGATCATTGGTTTCATTGTTTCAACAGTGTAAAGAAAAGAGACACTGGCGAGTGGCGTCACAAGAGATTCAGCATGTCTGGTGTTTGTAAACTGGTGGTTATTCTTCATTGAGATCCAACTTCCATTTACGCTTTGATTCGCATGATTGTTTATGCTTTGTGATTTCATCACAGCATATAATTCCAAGTAATCTCAGCTGACTCCACTGCCTGAATAAGCCTTAACTGCATTAGGTTTTCTGCGTTTAGTTTCTAAAGATTAAAAATTACCAAGTGTAAGGGTTTATCTAAATGAATGAAAGGGATGCCCGACATTAGCATTAGCACCTGTGAATTTGTATCTGTGTTTTCTTTTGATGAGTAACCAAGATCCCCCAATTTGGAATAGCCGATTCCTTTGTATTCTACATCCATGTTTGTCACTAACTCCTGTGGTGGCCTCTATAGGAAGCAGACAACCCCGTGCCTCGCCTCATAGACATGAATTTGCCAGACGCTTCCCTTTTTGCCCTTTTTACAGTAGCATGCAAGGAGTTTCATACTATCACATCCTCCTCTCTGCAGGCACTCCAACCAACCAGGAGTTGCTAATGCAGCAACAAGGACCTGGTCCATCACTGACTTCCCTCTATAAACACTGCGAAATCTGTCTATTGGAACATACGGCAAGGTCAGAGGTACAACTATTAAGAATTGAGTCAATGTCCCTGCAGTGGTTGGCAACTGTGCTAGCTATGCACCCTAATTTTCTGCATGTGTAACCTTTGTATCTGCATGTCAGGGGAAAAACATAAATAATAATGTATATTGTATATCCTTCTATGACTGATTCAAATTAACTCCCCGCCAAACCTTCCCCAAGTTAGTTAATGAATGAATTCATGTATATCCTATATCCCAGTTGTTCTTCCCCTTTACCCCCCATCCTCCTTACACCATTCTCTCTCTACTGCCCACAAACTGGACCATCTGTTTGCGAGCGTGGGAGATGACTGGAGTGAGTGGAACGATTGGAGTGCCGGGTGTGGTAGCACCAGGAGTCGAAGCACCAGGAGTCGAAGCACCAGGAGT